>JAIUZE010007152.1:0-11913 GCA_022085475.1 Heliosperma pusillum | reverse complement strand
TCATCTTTTCTTTATTTAAATTATTTTTTTTCTTTCCGCAAATGTGAGGGTGTCACAGTTGGTATCAGAGCTATTTTGCTCCCGACGCACGTTTGTGTACCCTTGCATAAATAACGTGACCTTAATAAATAATAAACTTGTGAGATAGAATGGTAGGATGGGTAGATTAGGATTATGTTGTAGTCTCTTTGTGCTTGCTAAATGATAGGTACTAATCTGTGTTTTATTTTGCAAGATGCCTCCGAGAATTGACAACACGATCTTAGCAGCTCTTACGGTTATTATTCAGAATCAACAAAATCAGCAAAATCAACAAGCAAATCCTATTCCTAATCCTATTCCTGACCGTGAGAGACACGGAAGTTGTTCATGGGTTGCTTCACAACTATCTAGGAGCCAAGCAAAAACCTATGGTGGTGAGGTAGATCCCGTTCAGCTTTCGGGGTGGTTACGTGAAATGGAGAAGAGCTTTTCTCTTTATGATGTCCTTGAAGAGGATAAAGTCCGTCTTGCTTCCCACTTCTTAGTGAAGGAAGCCGATAAGTGGTGGACTCTTTCTGGTCCTACTGCTAAGTTGGAGCCTAATTTCGGGTGGACTCGATTCCGTGAACTATTGGAGGCGAGGTTTTACCCGGATGAGTTAAGGCAGCAGAAGCTGAAGGAGTTTATGGATTTTAAACAGGGGGTTCTTTCGGTTCAAGAGTTAACAACCAAGTTTAATGAGTTGGCTCATTATGCCACTCGACTTATTTCGAGGGAGGAAGACAAGGCTTTCTTTTACTTGGGAAAGCTTTCTCCCCAGGTGAAGGGAAAGATTAGTAGGGGTTCTACTTCTTTCGTCTCTATTTATAATGATGCTTTATGGGCGGAGAGTTCTATTCGGGAGATTGCCGAAGAGGCTCGTACCTCTTATATTGCTCCTAATTCTTATGGCAAGAGACCGTTATATCCTACTTCGCGACCTTCCTTTTCTCCCTCTTTCTCAAACAAGAGGAAGAATTTTCAGAGTGGACAAGCAAATCAGAGTAACCGTCCATTCGTCCCGAGCAACAACAACGATCCTAAGGGTCGTACCTGTTTTGCGTGCAAGATGCCTATGCATCCAGGTATTGGCTGTTTCAACAAGCCAATTGTATGCTTTACGTGTCTGAAACCGGGACACAAGTCATTTGTATGTCCTGATAGGAAGATGATAGCTTCTACACCAGCTACATCTGGGAGACCGAAGGGTCGAATTTTCGTCATGAGCCGCGCTGAGGCCGATGTTCAACCAGACCTGGTGACTGGTATGTTTCAATTTATGAAATCCGTGTTTAATTTTATTAGATACGGGAGCTTCTTTATCCTTTATTTCGATGAGACTATCCGATAATTTGCCTCTCAAAGCTTCAAGTGGAGAAAGTACTCCTATATCTTTACCATCCAGAGATGTGTTTTCATGCTCGTTTCTTCTTTCTTACTCAGTTAGCTTCATAACTCTTCTATCTGGTTGTCTCTTCTCAACTGATAGCATACGAAGTAGTACCTGTGAACCTGGAAGCATATTTATACACGGTATCACACTAACTATGGAGGACACTAGCTCCAACACCCCCGTCTCCTTATCGACATACAATTGTAATTTGGCAAGGTCACATCTCTACTGCCTTAAGGCTGCCCCTGCCTTATGTAATAGATACTTAACTTGGCAGTCGGGAATATCGAAGGCTTCCTGCATCATCTTAGCATTCAATTACATGTTATATATATATATACTAATAAGCGGCTGTCTAATATCATACCTTTATACGAACCAAGAGTAACTTCTGCAAAATAAAATGTTGTTCAGCTAAAAAAATTATCATATATGAAGGTATATACCTTTATACGGGTCAAGAGTAACTTCTGCAATACAGGATTTAGATTCCTGAAATCATCTAAATCAATAGGCGCAAACTGTCTGGTTGTAACTCCAATCCAAGTGGATAAATGGCCAGCATTTGGACCAGTAGGAACACCTTTCACACTCCAATTTATAGGCAGCGGCTGTTTTGCCGCTATAGCTGCAAGGGCTACAGGGCACTGCGAAGCACCCCTCTCAGCAGGCTTATCCCCCTTATCATTGTTTTCTACTCTTTTCCGTTTTTCACCCATGATAATCCTAAAACCCTAAAACCTTCAAAAGAGATGAAATAGTAACGGAACAGAGTCATGCATGCAGCGATTCTAAAACCCTAAGACCTTAAAAGGAATGAAATAGTAACTGAACAAATAAAGAGTCATGCAGAGATTCTAAAACTCTAAAAACTTAGAAAGGAATGAAACTACATGATAAAGAGAACGATAAATAGAAAATGAAAACAAAAAGATGAAATTCAATCTTAAAACCCTAAAGACGAAACACAAAAATTACCTGATAAAGAAAATGAGAACAGGGTGATGATAAAGAGAACGAGCAGGATGATGATCATGAGTACGAGGAGGATGATGATGATAATAAACAAAAAGATTTGTGTTGTAAACGAGGATGATTGTAAACGAGGAGGATGATGATGATAATGTACGTGATTGTAAATTATTTGTGTGTTTAATTTACTCTATAGGACTGTAAATTATTTTTTATTAAGAGAAACTATTGACAACGGTTATACTAAAAAAAACCGTTGTGATAGAGTAATGACAACGGTTAAAGTATACCCGTTGTTATATATTTTTTCACCAAAATGCGCCAAAAGGAAAAGTCTAATAAACACAATGACAACGGTTTCTTTAGTATGACTCATTGTTGAAAGTAATAACAACGGTAGTATTATAAAGAACCGTTGTTATAGATTGTGTGTTTTTTTTTTAATTTTTCAGATACGCGCGCGCGGTATTAAATTTTGAGGCACGAAAATAAATTCATTAATTACGTTTAATTTATTTAATTTTATAATATATATATAGGTATAGTACATCAAAATTGTTAAATTATTTAAAGATTTGTACACATATATATATATATATATATATATATATATATATATATATATATATAGATTTAGGATCCGGTGGAAACGATCACTCGGTGCAAAAAGTGGAAACGTACTACCCATCTATTTTATTAACAAGCAGTGTTACTAAAAAAGCCCAAACCTAAATACACACATGCCTATACACAACCAAAAGGCCCAAACATAAACTGACTCATTTCTATCCACAACCAGTTGGCCACGACACTACCAGAAGACACTCTGACCAACCATCACCACCACCCTTAAATGCCGATGAGCACCACCAGCCCCAGACTTCAAGGGTCCATCCCTCCTCAAACTCTAACCATCCCTCAATCACGCATCACATGTCATCGGAGGTGACGGCGGTAATGCGCATCGCCGACAATCCGACGCAAATACGCAGATTCGTCGACACTCTTTGTTGTAGCTTCCTCTCTTGTGTTCTATCTCATAGCTGCTTTGACCTCCAATGTTGCCATCACTGTATCAAAATTAATGTACCTGGTTTATCTTTTGATGTATCTCAACCCAATTTTGATGTACCTAATAACTATTTTTGTGTATCTATGTTAAGATACATTGAAATAGTGGCTAGATACATCAAATATTAGTGTACATACATAAAACAATTAGCAGTATCAGTGATATCCGCCATTGATGGAAATACAAGCTTTTATGTTAAATTAGTTAATTACCCATTGATGATGATGCAAGCTTTTGTCAAGCTTCATCCGGTGGTTTCATTGGTGCCGCCATTAAGTTGAACAAGAGTGATGCTGATATTGCGGGCTCCGACAACAACGACATGTGCTAGGCATGGTAGGTGGCGACGATGCAGTTGTGATGGTGGTGGGGAAGGCGTCAGTTGTCGTCGACGTCAGTGTATTCGGGATGGTTTGTTGTCGTCGGCGTCGTACAAGGTGGTGGGTGACGTTGTAAGTGACATGTGGGATGGATGGAGATATCATCGGCGTCTGGTGGACGTGGTGTTTGCCAACGTCGTCTGGTGATGGTTGTGATGGATGATGGTGGTGGATCAAGATGATAAGTATATATTTTTGATTGGTTTGTTGGTAAATGGTAATATGTGTCAGTGGGTTGCTTTGACATGAAATGAGGATACACGTGACTTATATTGAGTTCATACAGGTAGTCATTTAGTTCGTTTGCACTTTTTGCACCGAGTGGTCGTTTCCACCGGATCTTGACTCTATATATATATATATATATATATATATATATATATATATATATATATATAGAATTAGGATCCGGTGAGAACCACTAAGATAATGAGAACCATGAGAACCCCGCCTTACGAAATTTATTTTTAAAAAATAAGGACATTTTTGGGTTCGGCGTAGAATTTTATGGCTAGATAACATACATCTTGGTCAGAAAAATATAATTTACTAACAGAAATTGAGGTGAAATACGATTTATTAATTTTCATGCACCTAGTAGTCAGTTTCATGCATCTAACAACTTTAATGCACCTGGTGCTCATTTTAATGCATATAGAGCCCGTTATTTTCATGCACCTAGTAACTGTTTTCATGCATGTAGAAATTTTCGTGCACCTAGTGCTCGTTTTTACGCATTTAGAGTATTTTTGGTGTACAAATTTAATTTATGTACATTAAGTACATATTTTTTAATATAATCAATAAATTTTGTTTAGTTACTGCAAGTATTTTGCTTGAATAAACTAAACTAATGGTAAATGATCCAACAAAACTTTTGAAACAAGATTTGGTGGAGATTTAGTGAGGGTTCTCACGGTTCTCATTATGTTAGTGGTTCTCACCGGATCCTGACCCTATATATATATATATATATATATAGAAGCAGGATCTCGTGCGAACTAAGAGTTCGGTGCGAACTGTACGAACCATATAGTTGAACTGACTTTTAAGCATCAATACAAGGCCTATACCTATTTTAAACTACCCAAGGCCCAACCTTTCATAACCCATCCATATTTGAAGCAAACCAGATTCTCTCAACATCAACATCTTCATTCCCTGGAAGAGTTCCAGACTTCCACCAGTAATGGTCGGGGACCACCTGAACCGACCACCCAATCGCCGGCGGTTCGCACTCCTTCACCCGTCGCCCTTTTCACGGGCAGCCGCAATCCATATCGGTGTCGCCTCTTTTATTTATCTACCACTACCATCACTTGTCTTCACCGTCGGCCACCACCATCGTCGGAGCTCCGTCATCTTGGCGCTTCCAATAACTGCAATTCACCATCGAGGACCTGCTTGTCGCTACACAACCACAATTATTTTCTAAAAAAACAAGATGCATAGTTGTTGAAATGTTGAGGCGTGTGACCGAGCCATTGCTGTTTCTTTTGGTTGAGGCGCGTGAGGCGTGACCGAGCCATTGGTAGTCGTGGGGATGATGTTGGGGTGGTGCTGAGCTGGAAGTGTGTCTGGTGTTGTTGAAATCTAGGTTCGTGGTCGGTAAAGTTGCTGACGATGGTCTGGTCGACCGACGACGACGAAAATGGTGGTGATGTACGAAGGTGGGACAAGTGGTAATAGTAAGGGCGCAATTGATGTGATTATTGTGGCGACTGTGGTGCTCAGATCATGATGGTGGAACGAATCAATGCATTTTGAATGCTAAACTAATTTGTGAACCCAGATACATGAGTATTATAGATAAATTGACTTGTGAATCTAAGTTTACTAATTTGTGTATTTAAATTTACTAATTTGTGTATGTAACTAGTCACCACACTTTTGCTATTCCGAGATTATAGTTTCATGACAACTATCGCTAATGTAATGTCGTCATGTTCAATTTTATGGCGACAATCTCGACCGATGTAATTTCGTACCACTAAAAATATCTCGACAATCATATGTATGTAGAAGATGATGAAGAAATTGAACTTTTATTAATTGGTTACATAAAACGTTGCTCTAGATACATCAATGAGTTATACAAATCAATGTGTCTAAAAAACCATACATAAAGTGCTCATACATATATTCGTTTAAAAAATCAGATTTTGTGGTTTAAGTTTGTTCCAAAATTATTTAGCAATTGTAAAAGCATCTTGACACTTCTTTGAATTTTTGTTCAAGTCTGCAGCAAGTCTATACTCCTGGCCTATTTCTTCAAGTTTTTCTCTTTTTTAAAAATCATACATAATTCGAAAAAACAAAATTAGGTAGAGATAGGTAGTTTCTAAACAAAACAAAATCTTAGCATGCCTAAATCATTTTAAGTTTGCGCCACTGTTACATTTAGTGTAAATTATATTTGTGGATTTTACCAGGTTTAATAAGAAATTCAATCAACTTCTTCCCGTCCTGAATTTAGGATACTCGTTCCTCTCGGTTGATCACTTTAACTTCTTAGATAATAACTTTTAGTATGTTGGATACACGCGTTTAAATTCCTAGATGATAACTTCTTAGATAATAACTCTACCTAGCTAGATACACTTCTTTAAGTTCCTAGATACACTTGTCTAAGTTGCTAGATACATACCTTTAGCTTCCCAGATACACTCTTCTTAACAGCTTGAGACATTTTTTTGAAGTTAGATACACTCCTGTAAGTTGCTAGATACACTCCTCTAAGTTGCTAGCTAGATACACTCTTCTAAGTTTCTAGATACATACTTTTAGGTTGCTAGATACATTATCTAAGTTGCTAGATACATTTCTTTAGGTTGCTAGATACACTTCTCTAAGTTGCTAGATACATTCATGTAGTTTGCTAGATACACTTCTCTAAGTTGCTAGATACATTTATGTAGTTTTCTATATACACTTCTCTAAGTTGCTAGATACATTTCCTTAGGTTGGTAGATACAGTCCTCTAAGTTGCTAGATACATTTATGTAGTTTGCTAGAAACACTCTCTAAGTTGCTAGATACATTTCCTTAAGTGCGTAGATACGGTCCTCGAAGTTGCTAGATACATTTCTGTAGTTTGCTAGATATACTCCTCTAAGTTGCTAGATATATTTCCTTAGGTTTGTAGACACACTCCTCCAAGTTACTGGAAACATATATTTTGCTTGTTAAATACACTCTTATAAGTTACTAGGTACATATGTTTAACTTGTTAGGTACACTCATCTTAGTAACTAGATACATTTCTTTATGTTGATAGATAAACTCATTGAAATTCTTACACGTGTTTATCTTGTTAGATTTACTAATCTAAGTTGCTAGATACACACCTTTAACTTATTAGATACACTTTTCAATGTTGGTAGATACAAAATAATGAGCATCAGTTATAAGTAGAAGAGATTGGTGGCCAATAATGGCCATACAAAAATGATGAATTAGGCAAAGCACACAAACAGTAGTCCCTTGGAGACATCAAAAACCTTTTTTTAGTTGGTAACTGATACTTTAATCATAGCGCGATAAAACCAATACGTAGACAATCTAAAGACATGAGCAAACAATAAAAATTGTGAAATGATAAACTGAACAACTGGAGTTTTTTTGCAATTGAGTGTTCAATTTAAAAAGATCTCTACAAAAATATGGAGACAAAATTCCCGCAATATAGAAAGATGCTGGAAAGAAAGCCAAAACTGTTGAATAGGAGTAATAAACAAATAGTCAAGTACTTAGAAACAACTTAAGAAAAATAAGCCTGCAATCATGCATAATGGTAATCAGCTATCTTGCCATAAGTGAACTATTTTAGCATACGAGGTCGTAAGTAGTGGCCATGTAGAGGGAGAGTCTGTAGTTCAATATACGATTTCTGTATTCGAAATAAGTTACTAACAGAGGAAAAAAATGGATCCAATATAACATAGTAATCACTTTTCCAATCATCAAACGGAACTGAGCATACAAAACAGAAGAAATTGATGTATAAACAATGCTTTATTTATGAAACCACCGCAGAAATGGCAGACCCTGCATCACAATTGTGCAACATCATTCCCTTAAATCAAATCCAAAAATGCATTACCCCTTGATCCATGCTCATAATTGATCCATTAATGCCACCGTCAACTACAACATACACTACTTGCAAAACCCGTAGCACTAGCTAACCCCCGCAAAAATCATCGTCGAGGCGTTAATTCAACCACCAAGGAGAGTGATAGGGAGTTTCGATTGGCTCGGAATTGAGATATGGGTCACTAGTAGCCGGCCAGATCTACGACGTTAATGGTCAGAGGAGGCGAGTGAGGTGGTGGTTTGCATTGTCGACGATATAAACGATCGCAATTAGATGTGAAGGTAGGAGGAGGAATCCACTCGACTATTATGGTGGTCAACGCAGCCGGTGGAGTAGGAAGTCGGTGGTGGTTTGTGGTAGTGGTGCCGACAGCAGGCGGCGTAGGCACTGGTATACGAGTATGTGAGTGTTAATTTGGAAGGGAAGGGTTATTGATTGATTATGATATAACCTGGGCCTTTCATTTTGTCTAAATCAAGGGTTATTATTGAGTTCGTACGGTTCGCACCGTACTTTAAATCGCATGGGATCCCGCCCCTATATATATACTCCCTCCTATTCTATGTATTCTTCCCTTTTCATTTAAGCTCTTGAATTAAGGAAATGAATTTGGACCACACAAAACATTATACCCCACCTACAATTAAATATGGACCACACAAAACACACAACCCCACCTCCAAAAATGGAAATAGGGAATAAAACATGAATAGACCAAATAGGAAATAGGGAAGCATGGATGGAATAGGAGGGAATATATATATATCTCTATATATATATATATATATATATATATATATAGATTTAGGATCCGGTGGAAACGACCACTCGGTGGAAAAAGTGGAAACGACCTATATGTACATTGATATATATGATAGATACACCATTTTTTTTTATCTTTAACAAATCTCACATACGCTTTTTATTATCGTAGGTACGCATTTTACGAGAATTCTATATACACTTTTTTCTACTGTAGGTACACACTTTTACCAGATTTCTATGTACATTTTTTAAGGTCGTAGGTACACTTTTTTCTATTCTAGGTACATTTTTTTACCAAATCTCAGACACATTTCAAACTATTGCAGGTATACTGAAATACGAATTATATAGGTACATTTAATATTATTCTAGTTACACAAAATATTATTCTAGGTACACAAATATACTACCTAAATACACGTATATAATAACAACCCCAAATTTAAAAATCCCCAAATCAGTGCCATAACCTACCCAAACAGACCCAATCTCAACCCATAAATCAGTGTTTGCGAATTTCTTTATTACTTTATTTTCATTACAAAACGAGCTTTCTTTCCGTCCCTAATGTACGGTCGCCGGAGCTCCGTCGATAATCTCGTCGTCACCGTCCCTACTTTATTCCCTTTCTTTCTCTGCTTCGCCTTAATTAACATCGTCGTCCGTACCACAACCACCACAATCATGGCTACAGTAATCTTTGATCGAAATTACGAAGGTGGTGTTAGCGAGACGCCGTGGTAGCTGCGAAATAGAGGAATAGTCGTCGGTGGTGCAGTGGGGTGGTTGTAGATGGAGATCTGTAAATGGATGGGTGGAAGGGATCGATGACGTCAAAGATCGTTTGCACCATAACAGTTGAAGGATGGCGACGTTACGGCATGATAGTCACCGGAATCAGGTGGTGGTCGTGGTATTTGTCGGTGTCGGTGTTGGTGTCGGTGTCGGTGTCGGTGTCGGTGGTGGCTGCTGGTGGTATTCGCATGTAATGGTGGACAAAAGAAATGGCTTTGTGTTGTTAAAAGGAGCAGTGTTTTCATTTTGAGAAGAAACGGCTAACACTCACGCGTGATTCCATTAAGTTAGTTTAGTTAGTTCGTTTCCACTTTTTCCACCGAATGGTCGTTTCCACCGGATCTTGACTCTATATATATATATATATATATATATATATATATATATATATATATATATATATATATATATAGAGGTGGGTTCAAATGAGTCCCATTAGTATAATTGAGTCCTTGAGTCCTATTATATATACACCCTTGGATCTTTGAGTATGGATGGCTGAGATTTAATCCCAAAATATTATACTCTACTGTTTCTCATGCACAATCATTAATCATGCAAATACACATGTTCCCACGTTTGACATTCTCTCTCTGAAAACACATTTTCCCACTTATCTCTCCTCCTCTTCTCATTTTTCTGATTTTCTCTTCAAACTATTCGTCTTCCTTACTCCATCTTCATCCTTACTCCATTTTCATCCATAACTCATCCATATTTATCATCCTTACTCCATTTTCATCCATAATTCATCCATATTTATCCATTATAGAGAGTTCAACTTGCTATCTTCATCCTTAATCTCCGGTACATTCATCCCTATTTATCCATATTGTAGTTTTGCATTATTTTTCTTTTTATTAACCAAGTTGAATTTGTTTCGTGTGGTTTTATCATTGTTCGTTTAATTTATTTCGCCATTTTTGAATTTTAATAAGTTGAAGCTGTATCGCCATTTTCTCAGAAGTTTATCAAATTTACTGTATAATGCGTTTCTCCCTTTTTTTGTGTTTCTCCCAATTGCATTACTTGTAATTTAATTGCCCGATATATTTGTAATTGTACATGAAACTTTAAAGTTTGTTATTTGTAACTTTAAACCTGTTTAGTGTAACTCTAGATTTGTGTATTGTAACTGAATTCTGTAGTCCACATTATAATTTTGAATGTTTTTATGAATTTGAAGTTGTGTCGTGTCCTACATGAAACTTTGAAGGTTTTTTTTGTAACTTTAAGCATGTATATTGTAACTTAAGCAAATAGATGTCTGCTTTGTAACTTTAAGCATGTATATTGTAACTCTAACTACTATTTATGAAACTTTAGTTCATCAAGGAAAGAAGTGTGTTGTTGACTGCTGTTGTGTCTTGTATACTGTAACTTTAACTAGTTTTTATGAAACTCTAACTACAATTTATGAAACTTTAGTCTATATAGTCTGTAACTCTAATTATTATTTATGAAACTGTTGTTGAATGTTTTTATGAAACTCTAACTAGTTTTTATGAAACTCTAACTACAATTTATGAAACTTTAGTCTAGATATTCTGTAACTCTATTTATTATTCTGTAACTCTAACTAGTTTTTATGAAACTCTAACTACAATTTATGAAACTTTAGTCTAGATATTCTGTAACTCTATTTATTATTTATGAAACTGTTGTTGAATGTTTTTATGAATTTGAAGTTGTGTCCTACATGAAACTTTAAAGTTTTTTTTGTAACTTTAAACCTGTTCAGTGCATCTGTATACTTGTGTAACTTTTAGACATATATATGTAACTTTAACACATTATAATGAAACTTTGATTTTTGTGTCTTACCTATCAGATGGCTGGTGAAGGTGATGGCGTAGAAGTTAGTATTGATCCTACCCCATCTATATTTGTCAAATGTCGACCTGGTAGGCTTCTAGGCTTCTGAAATTGATCTCTCAGCTTAACCATGCTCAGCGGGAAGCGGTGAAGCGCATTTGTGACAACCCTCGCGAATGCGGAAATATAAAACAAACAATCATGTGAATTATATAGCGGAAATATGAAGTTTTAAAAACTTTTATACATGCAAGGAAAGAATACGAGGAGTGTCAAATATTACAACCTAAAGTACGAATTATACTACATAAAGAGACGAAGTCTCTCCAAAATGTTAACAAGTAAAAGTGTTTAGCAAACAAGCTAAAATCGTCTAGAGGTGTTTTAATCCAGGGACAACGCCCGCTAGCTCACACCCGAACCCAAAATGTCAAGCAAAAATCCATCCATGCAAGCAACCTGTTCATTCATGAAAAACATGAACGCCACAATCAGTGGGGAGTAACTCCGGGTTCTCCCAGCCATATCACATTAAACGTACATATAAGGAAATCCAAAAGTAAAATCATGCATATATAGATATACATGTGAGATACGATAAGAA
>JAIUZE010007151.1:0-23980 GCA_022085475.1 Heliosperma pusillum | reverse complement strand
TGGTAAAGACTCTGTTTCTAGCCGGTTTGACCAAACGGGTTTGGTCAAACTAGATCTAGTCAGCCCCGTTTTGACTGATGACCCGTCGCGGGACTCGGGTCGGGGATTTGTCTTCAAGTAAGGTTGTATTTAATTAATGAATTAGCCTTAGTAGATATGAGGCGATATGATATGTGAATATGATGTTTATATGCAATTAGTCACCTGATAGGATGTTTTTCCGTGACTGTTTGTTTATATGGTTGGTGTCGTGTTGACTAAGTACCCATAGAGAATTATGAGTATATGGCGTCTTGACCATTTTAATTCTAAATGAGTAGCTTGGACCATGCCATTGATAGGCCGTACTATCTTTAACGAGCATATAGTTCACCGCTTGATAGCTTTTGTGTCTCGGCTTGGTGGGTTTATATCCAAGTCGGGGCATGGCTGCCTGATCCGTTTTGGGACTGGAGCCAGCTTAAGTACTAGCCATCTCTGCTTAGGGGGTAGCCTAGTAGAGTTTCTCATAGACGGTTATGTCATGGGACGGGGAATGGAATAGCTGTTGTCGCTAGGTCTGATCAGTCTAGGACTAGGATGTTTTCCTTCCTTGTGGTATAGCCTCGAGTTACAGAAGTCGACTATTGACTGTGCTAAGAACTTATGCCTGTTTGTAGACGTATTGGTCTTTCATGTTTGTATGATTCTATTAGTTTTAGAAGGTGAGATGCAAGCCGGCTAAGATTGATAGAGTTTGGATTACCGATTGTTAACTGATTCACATGATTACGTGTTGATTAGGGTTTGAGTGTATCAGGGCCATGTTACATGGTAACCGCTGAGCCAGCATACCAGCTTCCCTACCTCGAGTTATATTTTATTATCGGATTCACATGATAGCTTTCATATGATAGGTTATATGTTAGTTATTTGTTTCATAACATAAAAAGCATATCATATATGTTAAAGTTTTGTATTTTCCTATATACATTGCTTTTATGTTATTCATGTTTAATTAAACTCGACATTTCGTGGCTGGGAGAACTCGGAGTTACTCCCCACTGACTGTGGCTTCCGTGTTTATATTTAATGCGGTCGAACAGGTTGTGAATGCATATTTGGGGTACATTGACGAGCTAGCGAGCGAAGTATTTACCTTGGACCTATATTCGGTTCTTAGATTGTATATTATTATACACTCGTTTTATTTCCGTATTTATACGGGAGATATGTCTCCCGTCTTGTATAATTTATTTTGTATAATATTATTTCGTTTTGTAACGACCCTTTTTATTTATGACACCTTCGTTATGTATTCTCATATCTTTTATGTATTTAAATTTTTTTTTTTTTTTCTTTCCGCAAATTTTAGGGTGTCACAATAAGTCTGTTACAAAATGGCATGTTTGCTACCTAGTTTTATTTTTTCTCATCTAGTTCATCTGCCAAGGAAATTTGGGATGGTCTAGAGTTAGCCTATGGGGAACAATTGTTGTCAAAAAGCAACGTATTGCATTGTTAATGCGAAAATACGAATTGTTCTCTATGGAGCAAAATGAATCGCTTGATAGCATGTCCACTCGATTCCCTAGTATCATTAATGAATTGAAAAATCTTGGATAAAGTTTTGACTCCGAGTAAATTGCTAAAAAGATCCTTAGAAGTCTGTCTAGACGATGGAGACCTTAGCTGACGGTAATTGAGGAATGTAAGGATCTATCCGACCTATCCTATCAAGAGCTACTCGGAACCCTATTGGCTCTCGACATTACACTTCATGAGGACGAGGCAAACGATAACAATAGTAAGAAAGTGGCTTTAAAAGTTGAGTCTTGCAACAAACAAGACTCGGATCTTGAAGATGAAACGTTTTATTTGCTAAGCATTTTAAGAAAAAATTCTTTAATCAAAAACAAGGAAATACGTTATTGGAGAATAGTACATCACATAATCTTACTTATTCTTTTACTAGAATCTTTGTGAGTTATATTGTACTTTCTTATTAGCGTAATATAATATAGAGTATATATAACGATACTCACCTTGAGTTATAGTCATAGTTGATGATACGAGTGGGTTGATAATTTTTGTAATCCGCAGAAAGGTAGTAAAGATTATTAATCGAGAATAGTGGACGTAGGCTTCGACTTGTGAAACTGAACCACTTCAAAAATCACGTGTGTCTCTCTCTCCTTTTGGTTATTTCTTTAATTGCATATTACTTTGATTAATTAATAAGTTGATTTTAATCTACAAAATCAAATAAATAATTACATATCATAAAAGTCGAAAAAGTGGGGCTAGTTTTTAATACTCAATTCACCCCCCTCTTTCGTATTCGATCAATATACTCTACAATTGGGATCAGAGCCTCGTGCTCTTGATTACCTTACAGCAAAGAGTCTGATCCGTTTTTATCTTTTTATTTATTAATTTTCCGCTGTATTTAATTTTATTTTAATGGATTCCAAACATTTAAAGTGTCCCGTATTCGATGGGAAGAACTATAGTTTATGGAAAAATATGATGACCCATTACCTAAAGGTTAACGACTGGGAGTTGTTGGAGCCAGTGTCCTCCACAGTTAGTGCAATAACATAAATAAATCTCTGTAGGTTCACAGGGTATACTTTGTATAATAATCAGTTGATTAACGTTTATCAATAACGGTTGGCTTGCTAGATAAGTTTGACGTTATTGTCATACAGATGGCGGTGATCAACTGGTCCCTAAAAGTCACACCTAAAGGATGTGTTTGAGAGATGTGATTATTTGAGAAAATAATCATATTAATGCCCTATTATATGACGAAAAGGTTAGTCAGTGTATTTCACTAAAAGGTTAGTCAATGTGATGATGAGATGATTATTTAATAACGATTAAATAATATAAGCTGAGACGAATTAAAAGTAATTCGTAATTAAATATAAACTGTTGTATTTAATTAGCATATATATAATGTAAGCTTATGCGAATTAAAATGTTAATTCGTAATTGAATATAAAATGTTATATTGAATTAGCAAATTATAATTATACGGGTAATTATAATTAACGTATATATTATACGATTGTCATATTAGATGTTGTCAGACCGGTATTAATGTATCGACTACAAAATGTTGTATGGACATATTAATACATGACAACACAAATGACATTTATAATAATAATACACATTATATATTAAAGCAAATTTAACCGAAATAAAGTCCAGATTCACTCTGGAATTTTCGGTCAATGGGTAGTTATTTTGAGGAGAAAAAATCTCCTCATAAAAACCCTAATTGAGCCGTGAGCAAAGAAGAGGCGGTAGAAAAATTGAGTTTTTGATTCTAACCCTAATCTATTCTCTCTTGTGCCTCCATCTCTACACATCACAAAATTAAAAAGTTAACAGTAACTTTTCAGAAAACATTCTAGCAAATTCAAGGGCATTTCTCATTCTATCTTGGGTGCTACGATTCGGAGATATCATCATTTTGATATTGTTCTTAGGCCATTAAAGCAAGGACTAAAGGTTATTTCTAATCTCTCGCTTATTATGCATTTTCGTTTATGACTATTAATCATATAATCATAATTTTATTATAATCCTGAATGATTTAAAGGGAAGTATACGGATATTTTCCCACAAGTGGTATCAGAGCCATAGGGCTATGAAATTGTTTATATGATTTTCGTAAATTTTGAATTTGTATAATTTTTTTAAAAAAAAAAAAGTTTCATTCGGCAAAAAATTTTATATGCCGTGTGTTTTATTTTTTTTTGGGTGTTCCATTTTGATTCAAATATTGTTATTTTAAAAGGTTGAGATAATAATATATGAATTTGTAGATGTTTTGATTGAATAATGATTGAATTAAAACGTAAATGGAATTTGATATGAATGTTAATGAACATCCTTTTGCTTTATATTTTCGGTATAAAATGATCTAGATATTCATGTTAAAAGGTTAATTTGAATCATCTATTTTGTATCAATGTTTAATATCGATTAGATATTGTTTGTTTGTACCGATCTAGTTAATATAAGAATGATCGAATTAAAACCGTTTAATTTGATTATTTTTTTTTTCTGCCCGCGTACTGTTCATGTACTTTTCACAGAATAAAAAAAAATTCTGTTTTTTTTTAAATTGGCAGCAGCAACAATTTTTTTTAAAAGAAAAAAAAAACAGATGGTGATTTCGAGTTTTTTTTTATATAAACCTAGAAAAGAAAAAAAAATTGGTACCTGCTACTGTTCATACGTGAACATTATTAATTTTAAAAAAAAAAAAAAAAATTTCGTTTTTATTTTATATACCAATTTTTGTTTTGTACATTATAAAGATAATGTATGATTGTTTTTGTGAAAAAGTTCACAAATTTTTGATACCATGTTATTTTAAAAAGGTTTAAAATAATGTTGTTGTAATTCATATTGATTATGAATTTCATTGGATTTTGATTGAAATCTCGTGATGAATTACGGAATCGTCACATGATTTAATGGTGGTTTGGATAATTAATCAACATAATTTATGCATTATGTTTTGTATGATTAATTTTAGTTGATGCTTTTATTATATTGAATGTTGTTTGAATGGTTTAATTTTTGCGCATTTTGTACAATCAGTTGTAATTTACTAGTGTGGCCTTAATATTTTATGTTTTTGTAATGATGGAAACATAGTCTTGGTTGTATTTTGAGATCTCGTATCTCCCTTATGTAATTTTAATTTTTGGAATCATTTTGAATTAGAATGTAAATAGGTTTACATTTGTAATTTTTAAAATGTATTTTGTAAAGATTCAAGATGGAGATCGGTTGGCTCACTCCCGCTATATGGACCAAGATGGAACATCAAGACAAGCTTCTCGGGTCCAAGGGTGGATTCCAACTTGTATTTTGTTCATTTTGGTAGTTAGGCCACACTAGGTGTTTTATTTTGCGTTTTATTTTTCCATTCTCGTTGCTTTATTCACATGATAGATAATTGCATCATATTCCGCCTAAACCAAACCACCTAAAAATGCATAAAAAATGATTCATACAGTTTGAATATTTTAATCATGGACATACAGATGTCACTCGCTTTTAGGGCCATCACCTTAGTTTAAATCATTCTCGAGTTGCTAGACATTCGTTCACTTAAAATGAATTAAAGTTAAGATGATGGGACCTTCCCCTATAACTAAAATTGAGACTAGTCTTTATAGGGAAAACTACTATGAACCCCTTCTTCGTCGGAAGTCATAATATGACCCCTTCTACGATGGGTAAGTAGTGAGTGTTGACCTATTTTTATCTCAACATTATAGTACGAGTAATATCTCGTGATTATGATGGACTAAAGATAAAATTTACAGAAATTTATCGACCAGGAATTCTAAAAGTAGAATTAGCCAAGAGGTTGGCTTATCAATTTACAGAAATTGAGTCTTGGGATCATTTATATAATTCTTGAGGGATGTCAATTGTATAAATGCACGAGTCATCGAATTAAACAGTTTTTCATTAGACTCAAATTTAAAACGATGAAACTTATCATATTTATTTCTTTTCAATTTCACATTTTTTTGGGGAATTCGTTATAATACAGATATAATTTGCTAAATAACAAAGTCTGGCCATAACTGATAGCCCCAATGCCCAGTGCCATGCTCGACGTGAGTCCTGGCTTAAAGATTTTCATTGACAATATGATTCATTCCAAACTCGACTGAAGAATACGTCCAACTTTGCGACTGGAGGCGGCATTACGGAATGCAACCATTGCGGAGGAAGCTCAAGTACTTGCCTGAGCCACTACCGCTCACCCAGGCCACATGCAGGAGCAAATGAATCACTTGCTATAGCAATTTCGTAATGGAGGCGGGTGCGATAAAGAACGTACTCATCTTTTCATGGAACCAATTTTGCAAAGAAAAGACGATTCCTTAACCCAAGGTGCAAACAGATTTTCACCACGCTCTCTAACGAGTTTCTCGAAAGCTCCGAGGATCGGTGCTATGAGCATGACATTCGCTTCTGTTGAGGCGAAACTCCAAAGGGTCCAAGCGGTTTAGCCACACATTCTTGATATGATTGAGAATGTTCGAGAAACTGGAGGCACTTGTTGCAAATCGATGAGAAGATCGTCATTGACCGCGTTCTTCATTCACTTCATGATGGTTTTGCCCTTTTCAAGGCAAATTACTATATGAATGATATGAAGAAGAGTCTTCATCAGCTCCACTCACTTCTCGTACAGACCGAGAGTGATCTGAAATTGAATGGGAGCGTGAAACAGGACGTTCTCATGATTAACAACAAGGGTAAGGGTAAGGGCAAGGCTCAAGCTGACCTAGCTGTAGGGAGGCCGAAGTTCAAAAAGCCAGGAAAGGTCAAGAGTGGGCCTGATGAGACTAGCGGTAGCTCACAAGGCAAGACTAAGAGCGATGAAGGTAACGTGGAGTGCCACCATTGCCACAAGCTTGGGCATTGGAGGAGGAACTGCCCCATGTACCGTGAGGACATAAAAGCAGGCCGCGTCTTTCCTGTTGGTATGTCTTCTTCTTTTATTCATATGATTGAGATTAACCATGCAAGTTTCGGAACTTGGGTATTAGATACTGGTTGTGGTTCTCATCTGTGCAATCATTTGCAGGGCCTAAGAAACATCACAACTCTCGCAAGGGGTGATGTGGACCTGCGAGTGGGGAATGGAGCAAGAGTAGCTGCCGTTTCAGTGGGAACATATGTAATCCAACTCCCTAGTGGATTTGAGTTATTTCTGAATAACTGTTACTATGTACCCAGTTTATCTAAAACCATTATTTCAGTTTCCGTACTTTATAAGGACGGTTTTTCGTTTGTAATAAAGGATAATAGCTGTATTTTCTCTTTAAACGAAATGATTTATGGTAAAGCAGTTTCCACTGAATGGGGATTTTTTTTAGATCAAACCAAGATCTATTAGCATTGAGTATAAGAAAAGCAAAGGTTAGGTGACTAAGATTCAAACCTATTTATGGCATTGTCCGTATGGGACCCATAAATTGGAACAAACCGTGAAGAAGCTCATGATATGGGACTATCTCCCCATTTGTGTTATAGAATTTTGGCACGTGTGAATCATGTCTCATAGGCAAAATGACTCGAATTTCCTTCAAAGGTGTTGGAATGCGCGCTGCTGACCTATTAGGACTCATACATACTGATGTGTGTGGACCTATGTCAATCAACGCTAGCGATGGCTATAGATATTTTATCACTTTCACGGACGATTTGAGTAGATATGGTTATGTCTACTTAATGAAGCATAAAAGTGAGTCCTTTGACAAGTTCAAGGAATTCCAAAATAAGGTTGAAAACCAGCTGGATAGAAAGATTAAAGCACTACGTTCAGATCGTGGTGGCGAATATCTTTCGAAGGAGTTTGATCGACACCTTAAAGACTGTTGTGTAGTACTACAGTTAACTCCACCTGGAACACCACAATTGAATGGTGTGTCCGAACGGAGAAATCGAACATTACTTGATATGGTTCGGTCCATGATGAGTCACACGGTTGTACCTGATTCATTGTGGGGTTATGCTCTTTTGTCAGCTGCTCTAATACTTAACCGAAGTCTGTCTAAAGCTGTAGACAAGACTCCATATGAATTATGGAAGGGAACGGTCCCTAACTTGTCCTTTATTCGGGTTTGGGGCTGCGAGCCTTATGTCAAGTGGAGACCTGACGATAAGCTCGGCCCACGATCGGTCAAGACATACTTTATTGGTTATCCAAAAGGGATGTTTGGTCATTACTTTTACTCGCCTACCGAACATCGAGTTTTGTTGCGGCTAGTGCGACGTTCTTGGAGAAAGAATTTCCTCGAGAATAGCCAAGTAATGGAAACCTTCGAACTGTCGTAGATTCAGAACCACAACCGAGCAACCAATGGAATAAAGAAAACTATTCCTTCATCATCAGTGGCGGTTATAATTCCTTTGGAACCGAGGATGTCGGGTAAGACACTCTATTCCTCCAGACAGATACATTGGTATGGTCGAGGAGAATGGGAGAGATGACGTTTTACTCCTAGCGAGTAACGAACCCGCTACCTATAAAGGTGCCATGACCTATTCCGACTCTAAGCTATGGCTTGAAGCCATGCAATCCGAGATGGAATCTATGTATGAGAATGACGTATGGGATCTGGTTGACTTACCTGATAAGGTTCGGCCTCTTCAGTGCAAATGGCTTTACAAAATAAAGCATTCTGTAGAAGGACAACCAGATACCTACAAGGCACGACGAGTGGCAAAGGGTTTCACTCAAGTGCAAGGATTGCACTATGATAAAATTTTTGCACCCGTAGTCTGCTGCGTTCCATTCGGATAATCTTAGCGATTGCCGCTTTTCATGACTATGAAATTTGGCAAATGGATGTGAAAACCGCCTTCTTAAACGGTTATTTGGAGGAGGAGTTGTACATGTTACAACCCGAAGGTTTCATTGATCCTAAAAATCCTAAGAAGGTATGCAAGCTTAAGCGTTCCATTTATGGACTTAAGCAAGCTTCACGGAGTTGGAATCATCGTTTCGACCAGGTGATAAAAGAGAATGGATTTACTCGATCGGTCGAGGAACCATGCTTATATATCAAGTCGAGTGGGAGCAAGATTGTCTTCCTAATATTGTATGTTGACGACATACTCTTGATTGAGAATGACATACCTCTCTTAACTTCGGTAAAAGTTTGGTTAAGAACCACTTCCAGATGAAAGATCTGGGCGAGGCACAAAGAATTTTTGGGATCCGTATCTACATAGATAGATCACGACGGATGTTATCCCTCAGTCAGGAGTCTTATATAGATAAGATTCTTGAGAGGTTCAGCATGACCAACTCAAAGAAGGGGAACCTTCCAATGGCTCTGGGATGCATTTGAGTAAAGCTCAGGCACCAAAGACATCGGAAGAGGTCGAGCGCATGAGTCGGATTCCTTATGCATCAGCTATAGGATCGATCATGTATGCCATGATATGCACACGTCCAGACGTGGCATATGCATTGAGTATGACGAGTCGTTACCAAGGCAATCAAGGTGAAACACACTGGATAGCTGTTAAGAATATCCTTAAGTACCTACGTAGGACTAAGGATTGGGTATTGACTTATGAGGGGGGTGACACTGAGCTATGCGCAATCGGTTACGCAGATGCTAGCTTCCAAACGGATCGAGATGACTCGAAATCTCAGTCTGGATTCGTTTTTACTCTTAATGGCGCTGCGGTCAGCTGGAAAAGCGCCAAACAAAGTGTTATAGCAGATTCTACGACTGAGTCCGAGTACTATGCTGCTTCAGAGGCTGCGAAGGAAGCTATATGGATGCGTCAATTCTTACAGGGACTAACTGTAGTTCCTAGTTCGGATGACCCGATCACCATCTATTGTGATAATAGTGGTGCCATCTTCCAGGCTAAGGAGCATAAGTCCAGCAACAAGTCTAGGCATGTACAACGGAAGGCTCACATGATCCGAGATTACGTGGAGCAAAGGGAGATAGTGATAGACAAGATTGCTACGGATGATAACGTTGCAGATCCTCTCACTAAACCGTTAAGATATGATAAGCATGAAGGGCACTTTATTTCCATGGGAATCAAACGTGTTCCTGAGTTGTATTAGTTGTTTTATATGGATTAGACACCTGTATCTTTTTCATAAAACTATTAATAAAATCGTCGTTTTGTTTTATATTTTGTTTTTCATGTGGGTTGTACTGACAACATTGAACACTACAAAGTGAACTGAATTACATTATATTTTGTTTTGGTCCGTAATCGCCTACATGAGCTGATAACTCTGGCAATTATTTTGTGACGTCGATTGATGGTGGGTTCAACGAGCCATAAGTCAAACTGTTGACTGATCGATCACAGATGCGGGTTATAATGATACTGTGCAGGACATTTTGTGACGATGTTATGGAGTCCTAAATGTTTCAGAACATTAGGTTGCCAGGTAGTTGGATAGGACATCCATAGTTTCTTAGAGTCGATTCTTTTACTAGCGGACTGTCTCTGGATAAAGGCAGTAGTTTTTGGGTGACTTTGGTTATTTCTCATGGTCGACCGAACAGGAGGCAGTTAGATTTTCACGGGCATTTCATAACCTGCGCTTGTATTTGCAAGATTCGAGTTGAAGAAAATATCCAACCTTTATCAGGATATGATATTTCTCAGGGCCACTCGAGGAGCTGTAACTGAAATGCATGGCCATGCTCGAATGAAGATTCGTTTATCAGTTAAGTTACTCTCTAGTCGGGGAAACCACTCTTGATACTGATCACTTGTAAACTACGACCTTTGTGAATACGGACTTTGCAAATTGGTTTACATTGAGTGGGAGAAATTTATTATGGATATGAGAATCGGTTATCGCACATACACTTGTACGGACAAGTGGGAGATTGTTGGAACCAGTGTCCTCCACAGTTAGTGCAATAACATAAATAAATCTCTGTAGGTTCACAGGGTATACTTTGTATTGTAACCAGTTGATTAACGTTTATCGATAACGGTTGGCTTGCTAGATAAGTTTGACGTTATTGTCATACAAATGACGGTGATCAACTGGTCCCTAAAAGTCACACCTAAAGGATGTGATTGAGAGATGTGATTATTTGAGAAAATAATCATATTGATGGCTTAATAAATGACTAAAAGGTTAGTCGGTGTTTTTGACTAAAAGGTTAGTCAATGTGATGATGATATGATTATTTAATAATGATTAAATAAAGTTAGCTGAGACGAATTAACTGTAATTCGTAAAATTGAATATAAAATGTTATATTTAATTGTGGTATATAATGTAAGCTAATTAAACATAAACCGTTATAATTAATTGGCAAATTATAGATATACGGATATTTATAATTAATGTTGTATTATAATGTCGGTCCTTGACAAATGACGATTATAATATATTACATTATATTGGAAGCTAAAATGACCGGAAAAAGTGTCCAGATACACTCGGGTTTTTCCGGTCAATGGGTAGTTATTTGAGGAGACTAAATCTCCTCATAAAGAACTAAGGAGTGCCGTGAGATCAAAGGGAGAAATAGAAAAAAAAATAAAACCTAATTTCTACTTTCTGACTTGTGCCTCCATCACACAAAAACACAAAAACCCTAAAAAGTTAACAGTAACTTTTTATGATCTTTCTAGCAAAGGAGAAGGGCATATCTTGATCAATCTTGGGTGAGACGATTAGGAGGATATCTATTTTGATATCTGCTCTTAGGCCGAATTTTGCTAGGACCAAAGGTTAAATTCGTTTTCTCTATATTTTATATCGTTTTCATATTTATGACTCGCAATTCATATTATATAATTTTGTTATAATCCTAAATTTTAAGGGGATGTAAACTGTTATTTCCCACAAGAAAATAATTATAAGAAAGTGTGATAAGTGAATATTTGTATGATTTTAACCCCCAATTTAGCTCGGTTTTGTATGTCATTTGTGCTTTGTTAAGCCACTTTATGAGCTAATATCGTCTTCTAGGCAAATTCCTGTGTTCTAACCTGTTTTGTAGGGAAAGTGACGTTTTTACGCCCTTTTTCTATATTCCCAAGCATTTGCCTAGAACCCGACGATTTGAAGAAGCAAGCTTGACCAAGTGAAAGGCATTTCAAGAAGGTTCACTAATTCAAAAGAAAGAAGAAATAAAGACGATGTCACAGTTGTCGGAAGATCAATCAATTAGGCGAAAGAAATCATCGCTTTACATCAAACCCTATCAACAAACCCGACTCAAGAGGTCAAGGGGGATGATGGAAGTCAAGTCAAAGCAAAGAGAGATGAAACGTTAGTCAAAAGCTTCTAGATGACAACTTACCCGATCGGGTAAGTGTGTACCCGATCGGGTATCTCTGCTGCTTCGAGCAAATTGCTTCAACTTCCTTTATTTGTCCTATATGTTCAATGCTTGACCCCTTCCTCATGAAACCCTAATGCTATATAAAGAGAGCTCCAGCCACTCTTCTCAACACAATCTCACACACAATATCTCTTCTCTTTTTACATTTTACCTTTAGTTTAGGTTTTCTAGTTTAGATCATTTTCTTCTTTTGTCTTTAGTTCTTAGTTTATTTCTGTCCATTTCACATCAAAACATTAGCTTAGATCAATAAGAATTTCATCTTTGTAATCTACTTTGTTGGGTACAAGTGTTGTAATTCAAGGAACGATTATTCTATGCGAGGGATTTCTATTATTGTTATCGCTTTCGTTGTTGATCGTCACCTAGGTATTCCTATTTTATCCTTTGTTTAATGTCCTTATTGTTTTCCATTTGATTGTTATTTTCTATCCATGTTGTCTTAGATTCATTTTAGTGCTGTTATAATCGTTGTTTCATTTCCTAGATTGTCAATTAGCGTCGTTATTATCGCCACATAGAGAGTTTTAAAACAGGTCTATCCTAGTTTTCATTGTTAATATCATCTTAGATTTAGACATCGCCATGAGTAAGTAGTCACCTCTCTAGGGTGTAGGGTAGCCATGTTAGATTGATTAAAAGATGTTAATTGGATAAAAGAAATTGTGCTTTTAAAACATTGTGTCTATGCATGTTTGGACTATAACGATAGTTAACGATTTCTGGCCGGAAATCATTAAATAAAATGAAATTCTTTTCCAAGGTAGAGATACGTGAATTGAATAGAAAAAGCATGACATGGTAGATTAAGACCTAGTAAATTGCCTAAAAGCCTGCTAGACCATCTGATCTATGATTGTAATGAACACATCATTCTTACGAACTCACAATGAATTATTTGCATGTTCCATATCCAATTGCATCAATATGTCAATCTACATGTGTGAACCTACTTCCCTAGATCATTTTCTTTATTGTATTGTTATCATTTTTATTATAGCATCTAGTAATTAGTGACAACATTTGCCAATCGTACAAGATAGAGCTCTAACCATAACTATTCACAAGTATCTCCCGTCTCCCCGAGATCGACCCCTTACTTCCCTAATTACATTAATTTGTTGTTAGCCTAGTCTGGGTTATTTATCTTTGATTAGGGTACGCGACAAGCACCGATCAAATTTTGGCGCCGTTGCCGGGGAGCATGGTTTAGTTTTCCTTTTTCTTGTGATTTTTATCGCAATTAGTTTTATCTAGTCTTTAGGAACCCAAATTCCTTTAGACCTCTCTTGATTTTTCATCTTAGCTTTTATGCCCAGATCTTCTAGACTAGGGACCCCTATCTTTTTAGACCCCGACCTAGAAAGAACTCTGCGTAGGATACAAAAGCTATTCAACGAAATTTCAAAAGCTTCTGATACTTCAAGTTTAGATCGTATTCGTGAGAAATACTCGGATATTCTATCTAATCTTGAAGGAGAAGAAGATCCATTCTCATCTCCATTCACAAAAACCAATCAAATTTCAAACAACACTCCATCTTCATCTTCACAAAAATGGTTCGACTTTCAGACCATTCCAAGGCAACCGCAGAAACACTTCCAAGGGGTATTGCTACACCCCAAATCGAAGCCCAAAACTTTGAAATCAAACCTGCCTTCATTAACCTTATAGAAAGAAGCCAATTTAGTGGCAATGCCACAGAAGATCCCAACCTTCACATCCAAAACTTCTGTGACTATTGCTCCACTATTAGACAAACTGGAGTCACCCAAAGGCAAATTAGAGAGATGCTTTTCTCATTCTCTTTGAGAGGTAAGGCTAAGTTGTGGATACATAGCCTTTATAAGGTTACATCAGGTATCACCGATTGGGAGAGTTTAGCTCTTGCCTTCTACCAAAAGTACTTTCCTCCAGAGAAGACCGCTTTGTTGAGAAGTCAAATCACTGGTTTCCAACAAGGGGATGATGAGAGCCTATATGAAGCTTGGGAGAGGTACAAGGATTTGCAAAGAGAGTGTCCTCATCATGGGATAGATCCATGGCTCCTTGCCATCACATTCTATAATGGGTGTTATATAGAGTTCCGTCGAATCCTGGATTCTGCTAACAATGGAAGATTTGATCAAATCAATGTTGAAATTGCTCACACTACCATTGAATCCATGGCAATTCACGATTCTCAATATAGAAATTCCCGCTCCATACCATCAAAATCTAAGCAAGAGGACCCCACTTTGACACTTTTACAAGCTCAAGTAGCCCTTCTCACACAACAGCTAGAACAATTTCAATCCTTTACATCTCTACAAAGTGACAATGGTGTAAGTAAACTTGAAGCCATGATGCTGCAATTGGCTCAAAGGCAAGACATCATAATAGCTCAATTCCAAGAGAGCGATCAAGCTAAGGACGCCACCATCAAATTGTTGGAAGCTAAAATTTCCCAATATGCCTCTTCTAATATCCACCAAAAGCAAGGGCAGCTGCCTTCACAATGTTACCAACCTCACGAAACTGTAAATGTCATTTCCTCGAGAAGTGGTAAGCATAATGATGAGCCTGTGGTTGTTGATGTTGAAGATGAGGTGCCCATGTCAAAGGGGAAAGAGCCCGAGATTCCTATTGAGATCAAAGTCCCATTTCCCCAAAGATTAGGCAAGCACAAGAAGGAGGCAAAGTATGGTAAGTTCCTTGAAGTCGTCAAGAATTTAAAGGTAACATTCCCTTTCATTGAATTGCTTTCCTAAGTTCCTTCTTATTCCAAGTTTATGAAGGAAGTCCTCAAGAAGAAGAGATCCTTCAATGAGACTAAGATCGTAGCTTTCACTGAAGAGTGTAGTACACTCTTGCAAAATAAGTCTCCACCAAAACTTAAGGACCCTGGTAGTTACTCCATCCCTTGCACTATAGGCACGTATACCATTGATAAGGCCCTTTGCGACTTAGGTGCTAGTGTAAGTGTCATGCCCTTTTCTATGTTTGAAAAACTTAACATGGGTGCTTTGAAATGCTTTAATATTAATTTGAAAATGGCGGACCGTTCTCTAAAACAACCTATGGGTGTTTTAGAAGATGTGCCCGTCAAAGTTGGTAAGTTTTTCATCCCCGTTGACTTTCTAGTACTTGACATGGCCGAGGACTCTCAAATCCCAATCATTTTGGGAAGACCCTTTTTGCACACCACTGGTGCAGTTTTTGATGTCAAGAATGGGAAGTTAACATTAGAGATAGGAGATGACAAGGTGACCTTTAGTAAAAATTCCACCGTTAGGAGTCCTGTGCTAGAAGACTCATGTTATGTGCTTAATGTTGATGACTCTTCTATTGTTTCTTCTATGCCTCGATCCTTACTGACGGATCCGTTGGAGGCACATGTTAGTGTTGATTCTCTTGCAGGTGACCATACTAAAAGCACTACTGCTAAAAGTGCTAGAAGAGGCTATTCCCGAAAATGTTTAACATGGATGGAGAATGTAAAGAACGCTATGATGATGTGTTTGGATGATAGTGAGCTTAAAGATAAAGGATGATCAAAGAAAAAAATGGAGTCTAGCAAGACTTTTAAATTGCGCTTCTCGGGAGGCAACTCGTGTTCCTTTT
This sequence comes from Heliosperma pusillum, assembly GCA_022085475.1. NCBI lineage: Eukaryota > Viridiplantae > Streptophyta > Magnoliopsida > Caryophyllales > Caryophyllaceae > Heliosperma > Heliosperma pusillum. The sequence goes on along the minus strand of JAIUZE010007151.1, from coordinate 8,489 downwards.
CTTTTTGCATTTTTATTTTTGTATTCCCTTTTTCATTGTTAGGATTTATTTTGCAGATGAAAGAGTTTTTGAAGAATCTATAAAGACCTTCCTTGTCAAGTCCAAAAGACTAGCTTGGGGGAGTCCGCACTGACTAGTAAGCTTCACTCTTCTTTCATTTTTCCTTTTCCCCATTAAACATCTCATTGCATATTTTGTCTTTGTGCTCACATTGAGGACAATGTGATGTTTAGCTTGGGGGAGGGATTGCATTTTCCCTTTCTGCATTTTAGTGATCATTTTTCAAATTTTGAATAAAAGAAAGAGAAGATTTTTGAGAAAATTTTAAAATTTTTGAACACAATTGAATGCTTTTCATGCTTTGCTTGCTTGTTTACTATGCTATCATGTTATATTTCCCAAAACTTAGAACTTTCGAAAGATAATGATTCAATATTCATTGAATTGTGCATACATGGGGAAGTCTTGTACACAGTAGGCATGAAATGAATCTATAGATGAGTACGCTTGATCTTGACATTTGGCAAGTTACATATATCGTAAGGTAGAATCTCCTTAGGCTGGTACATCTATACCCAGTCTCATCTAGGTGTGTGTAGTTCTCCTTGTGATGTGTGTCATGTCAAAACGCATAAGTATGGTTCTAATTTCATTCCTATAAGCATTGCATTCATGATTCACTAAGATTTGAAGCCTTTTTCACTTTGAATTACACCTCAAAAATTAGCCCCTTCATACAAATGCTTCACAAAATAATAGCTACATATAAAAACTGCCTACCTTTTGAGCTAGTAGCTAGACTATGGTGTAAGGGTGCTATTTTGAGAAGATTTGTTCTTATATGTCAAAGTGAATTTTGAAGAACCAAAATGTTCAAGAAGTGATGTTATGTTCAGAAAAAGAAAAGAAGAGAAAAGAAAAGAAAAAAAGAAAAAGAAAAAGAAATCGAAAAGAGAAAATCGAAAGAAAAAGAAATAAAAAGAAGAAGTTGTGAGTATCTCCTCAAAATGTCAAATCAATAGTATGAGTTTACCCTTGTGTTTCGTGTGTAATAAGCCAATCCGTTACTTCTGGCTTCGTTATCCGTCTTCTGGGAAATTGACCAAAAGTTTGGATTGAGTATTCATTTATCATTGGTCAGTTGCTAGCTCATTCTAACCTTCACATGACCATAACTGTTTGTCCACCTTTCACCCATTTCCCAAAGCCTTCTTCTCATCTTTTCGGCTTCTTTTCTATGTGCATTGTGATCTTTGACTTGTGTTTTGAATGTTTACCATATTAGATTGCGGACACATTTCTCATAAGTCGTAGATAGGTGAGTGTCTCAAAAACATTTACACATAAATAAATCACCTTTTACATACAATGAGTGTTCGAGTGTGCCGTGAGAGTCCATTTGTCAAAAGATCATGCAAGAGCCGAAAATTCTATAGTGAAATTCTTTGTGCTACGCCGTTATGTAAATCTCAGCCATGTTTATGTATCATTCTTGCCCACGTTGTTTTTGGGTTATGATTCATTATGTTTCCAAAGCTTTATGTTGAGATTTGTTTCTTGATGGTGTAGTAGCCAACGCTTGCAACCTTGTCCTGGTATTGTTTGTTATGTTTGCTTGAGGACAAGCAAAGGTTTAGCTTGGGGGAGTTTGATAAGTGAATATTTGTATGGTTTTAACCCCCAATTTAGCTCGGTTTTGTATGTCATTTGGGCTTTGTTAGCCATGTTGAGCTAATATCGTCTTCTAGGCGAATTCCTATGTTCTAACCTGTTTGTAGGATGTGGTGACGTGTTACGCCCTTTTTCTATATTCCCAAGATTGCCTAGAACCCGACGATTTTGGAAGAAAGCAAGCCACTTGACTTGACCAAGTGAAAGGCATTTCAGAAGGTTCCACTATTAAAGTAAGAAAGAAGAATAAAGACTGATGTCACTACGTTGTCGGAAGAATCCAATTCAATAGGCGAAAGATAATCATGATGACATCAAATCTCCCTATCAACAAAATCCCGACATACTCAAGAGGTCAAGGGGGATGATGGAAGTCAAGTCAAAGCAAAGGAGATGAAACGTTAGTCAAAAGCTTCTAGATGACAACTTACCCGATCGGGTAAGTGTGTACCCGATCGGGTATCTCTGCTGCTTCGAGCAAATTGCTTCAACTTCCTTTATTTGTCCTATATGTTCAATGCTTGACCCCTTCCCCATGAAACCCTAATGCTATATAAAGAGAGCTCCAGCCACTCTTCTCAACACAATCTCACACACAATATCTCTTCTCTTTTTACATTTTACCTTTAATTTAGTCTTTCTAGTTTAAAGGTGTGAACCTACTTCCCTAGATGTTTTTCATTATTGTTAATTCATCACTTGTTTTATTGTTTTCATTTCCATTTGCTTTTATTTCATTTTCGTTTATGCCTTGTACTAGTTTAGAAACTAAATTCCCAAATCCCAGATATTCGTTAGATAAGACCAAATTGCGAGACATTTCACATTCTATAGGAAACAGCATCTCTCTGAGGATCGACCCCTACTTCCCTAACTACATTAATTTGTTATTAGCCTAGTCTGGGTAATTTATCTTTGTATCGGGCTCGCGACAAGCATGATCAAAGTGAAAGAAATTACTTTAGTATAAAATAGTTATCCAATTTTTTTTAGAAAATTTCCAACTCAATGACATTGGTACTAAATACATTCTATTTTATTTGGGTATCTAATAAAATAATACATCCACAACTTTTCAATTTCCACTTTAAGTTTTGACCTTAGTTTTGTACCTTTCTTTGTAATTCTTTTCTTTTCAAACTACTTATGTGATGCTCTTCCTTATATATCTACGCACACATGCGTTTCATGATGTACTAAAGTAGATATACGTGTATAAGTTATACTAACCAAAAGGGACACATTTACATTACTAAAATTTAACAAATGATTCAAAAACGTTCTCACATATAAACATATTAATAAAACCACGTCGAAAGTATGAATTCAAATATAATGCAAATGATTCATAAAAATCAATAACATCACTTTATAAGGCTGGTTTAAGAGAGAGAAATCTCTCTGAAGGGCGATTCATGAACTAGCCTTTCGTCAGCCATGACAAGACCTAAAAAAGCTTCAATCCTTACAATAAACACGCTTAAAGGACGATCTGGCCTTCAAAATGCATATTCTACCGAGGAAGGTACTTCTAATACTGTTAATTCTGTAATTGAGCAAGCTTTTTTAAAATCTGGAACTAAATCTAAGGTATCGGTAGAATTGAATAAATCGGGAAATAAAATTGGGGTTTCACATGGGATAAATGAGGTTAGGACTCCTTCACAGGTTCCCTTGGATGTAGGGGTGGGAGTTAGTGTGGCTCCCATTGTTATTCCTGCACCTGCTATTGTTCCTGTGACTGTTCTCACTGCTATTCCTAATGTTGTTTCTGGTGTTGGGGACAAAAACAAAACCAAATGGGTTGATAGACTAACTAAATCTGCGGTTGGTATGGAACTCCATTTTGAAAAGAACACCAGTGATATTGTGATCATTGATGTTGAGGATATCCAGAGTGAATTAGTTGAAAGTCCATAGACCTTAATTAGACTCTTCTAATTAGTTACTAAATTACTTGTTAATTTAGTGTTTAATGATCTATGTAACATGCTTGCAAATATAAAGACATTTATATAAAAGAAGAAATTTCCTCACATAGAAATGGAAATGTTATGGGCACAACAAGAACTCCTTCTTGTTGTTCTTGAGCTATAATATAGATGATCCTCCAAAAAAACCTTCAAAGTAGAAGATCTCCTTTAAATTGCACCCGAGATTAACCCAAATAAACTTGACCTATTACTAACTAGATAATAAGAAAAGTTACACTAATATTAGAATATACTACTACTATAGTAATACTTAGTGAATATTAGTGTATGAGAGTTTTTAGAAAGATGAGAGGATTTTAGTGAGATAAAGCAAATAAGCAAGAATGAACAACAAAAATGAATAACCATATTGCCCTTTTATAGACAATATGGCCGGTCCATATGGCCTTCACAAGGCACTTATTTTGCTTATTTTAATTCACATGCAAAGTGGAGTGTAGTGTTGAGTGAAATGATTTTAGGTATACTATTCATGTCATAATCACATGTAAATTGTGAGCATGAACAAAAGCAACCATCATCACTCTCCACTACTACCTGACCGACCACATGTGGCCTTATATGGTCCATTTTGATTTTTGATATTTGTCTCACAAATACTTATTAATCATATGCTTAATTATCTTATATAATTAAGTGTTAATTTGATCATATAACAATTATATGACACAAATAAGTAAATAATATGTACTTAACATTTTAAGTGATATTTTACCATTATATCAATATATAATGGGTCCCACAATGCTTAGTTAATTTATTTTACAACTCCTTGTAAATATAGTTAACTAATTAGCTATACCTCAAAATATATGTAAAACCTCAACTAATTTAGTAAATTAACAATTAATTACTAAACTAGATCTTATTTAATCATATTAAAATAAGATATAAATTTATTAGTCAATTATCGCATAATTGAAAAATAAGCTTAATCGAATTTGAGTTCCCAACTCAATTTCTAACTATTAACTCTCGTATATATATCAAATATATGTAATGGACTAATCAACTGTATCATATACAAATAATTAGTTACTATTTGGGTTTCATCTCATAGGTTTGACCGAAAGGAATCAGTTGATCACCGCCGTCATACGACAATAACGTCAAACTCTAGTCAACTAACCATTATTGATTTACGTTAATCAACTGACTAATCATATATATATAGTCAATAAATATCCCAATTATATTCCTTAATAAGATTTATTATGTGGCGCACTATTGTGGAGAACACCTACTCCAACAATCTCCCACTTGTCTGACACAAGTGTGCGTCACCAATTCGCTTGTCTCTTTATCACATCTCCCACTCAACGCAAGGTGTCTTTCAGGTCGCACTTGCGATTGATTATATCTAGTGTGGTTTTATCGATAGAGAGAGTATTTGTCTGACCCGAAAATCTACCATAGATCTCTTTCCGAACGTGGCCACGCATTTACAGTAACTTCTCCTCGAGTGGCCTAAAGATGTTTGTACCCAACGTGGGTGGACAATTCCTGTTGATTCATCTACTCTGTATGATGCAGATCACCATGATCCAGAAGAAGTCCATCGGCCTCCTTTTACGGCACGACCTAGAACATCAACCAAAATCAATCGGAAACTGCACCGACTCAGATAGACGGTCGCCAGTCAAAAGAATCGACTTATAGGAATAAGATAGAAGACCCTGCCACGACCAGACATCAAATAATTGATTTAAGGGTCTCTACAATGTCACTGTCCGACAGAGTGTCATACAGTCTGTCTATGTAAACGACCAGTCATCTCCATGACCCCATTGTGCTGAACCAACCATCGATCGACTTACAATCTAGTCATTTCGAGACGTCACCTCATTGAGTGACTAGGGACAAAATACTAAGTTCGTCCTATTCAATTGAATAGGGTCCAACAATCTATTCGGATAAACAAAGTATTAAATTTAGTCAAACTAAATAAAAGAGTTTATAATAAAACTCGAACAATGAATGCAATTATCATATATGAAATAATTAATACAACATTCAATTATTACATATTACATAATCTAAAGGAATTCTGGTACACGTCTCAATACCATTGTGAAGACATGACCATCATGCTTAGCCTTTGATAAAGGCTTGGTTAAAGGATCAGAAATGTTGTCATCTTCCTCCACACGTTACAAATGCAATTCCTTTCTGTTCCATTAATCTCTAATTACATGCATATTTGCTAAGTTACATGTCCTAGACTTTTACTAGACTTGGGCTCTTTTGCTTGAACAAATAGCCCCACTGTTATCACAATAACTTGTGTAGATCTTTGGCAGTAGGGATACTGTTAGTCCTTACAAAAAAGTGACGAATTCACACGCTTATTTGCATCTTCAGACGCTGCAAGGTACTCTGCTTCTGTTGTAGAATCCGCTGTAACGCTTTGCTTGAAACTCTTCCAGCAAACAGCTCCTCCATTCATCATATAAACGTAGCCGGATTGGGATTTCATATCATCCCTATCTGTTTGGAAGCTGGCATCTGTGTAACCCTTTACACGTAACTCAGTCTCGCCTTCAAACACTAAGAACGAATCCTTGGTCCTTCTTAAGTACTTAAGGATGTTCTTTACGGCTATCCAGTGACTCTCACCTGGATTTGCTTGGTAACGACTTGTCATGCTCAAAGCATATGCAACATCGGGACGAGTGCACATCATAGCATACATGATTGATCCAACAGCAGATGCGTAAGGGATCAATTTCATGCGTTCAATCTCCTCGGGTTTCGTAGGACACTCTAACTTGCTCAAAGTGATTCCACTTCCCATAGGAAGAAAGCCTCTCTTAGAGTCTTTCATGTTGAAACGATCAAGAATTTTATCAATATAAGTTTCTTGACTTAATGCTAGTATCCTTTTAGATCTATCCCTATAGATCCGGATACCTAAGATGCGCTGGGCCTCTCATAAGTCTTTCATTTGGAAATGTATTCCTAGCCACTCCTTTACAGAAGTGAGCATTGGAATATCATTCCCAATGAGTAGTATGTCATCTACATACAAGACTAGAAAAGTTACTTTAATCCCACTAAACTTCATGTATAAACACGGTTCCTCGACACTTCGAGTGAAACCATTTTGTTTAATTACATGATCGAAACGATGATTCCAACTCCTGGATGCTTGCTTAAGACCATAGATGGATCTCTTAAGATTGCATACCTTCTTAGGGTTTGATGGATCCACAAAACCTTCAGGTTGTGTCATGTACACTTCCTCTTCTAGAATCCCATTCAAGAAGGCGGTTTTGACATCCATTTGCCAAATCTTATAATTATGAAATGCGGCAACCGCTAAGATAATCCTTATGGATCGAAGCATGGCGACTGGGGCGAAGGTTTCGTCATAGTGAAGACCATGAACTTGGGTGAAACCTTTTGCCACCAATCTAGCTTTGTAAACATCATTGTGTTTATCTATGCCACTTTTGATCTTATAGATCCACTTACACTAAAGAGGTCTTACCTCCTTAGGTAAATAAACCAAGTCCCATACTTGATTGTCGTACATAGAATCCATTTCGGATCGCATGGCTCCTAGCCATAGCTTTGAGTCGGGACTACAAATGGCTGCTTTGTAGGTAGTAGGTTCGTTGCTTTCAAAAAGTAACACATTATAGTCATCACCTTCCTCTATAATACCAAGGTATCTATCAGGTTGATGACTAATTCTGCTTGACCTCCTAGGTTCCGAAGGAATAATGACCGTGTCAGACGAAGAGGGAACGTTTTCCTCGTCGTCCTTTTTGGTTTGTGGCTCTTGGACTTCATCAAGTTCAAATTTTCTCCCACTCTGTCTTTTAGAAATAAAATCATTTTCTAAAAAGACTGCATCACGAGACACAAACAGTTTGTCCTCGTGTTTATTGTAGAAGTAATAAGCACGTGATTCCTTTGGATATCCTACAAACAGACATTTGTCAGATTTGGGTGCGAGTTTATCGTCAGACTTATTCTTAACAAAAGCCTCGCATCCCCAAATTCTCATAAACGACAAATAAGGGACTTTCCCTGTTCATATCTCATATGGAGTCTTGTTTGCCGCTTTAGTCGGGCTTTGATTTAGTGAAAATATTGCAGATAAGATAGGAAAACCCCAAAAATAATCAGGAAGCTCTGTCAGACTCATCATAAATCGAACCATATCTAATAAAGTTCAATTTCTCCTTTCGGACACACCATTTAATTGAGGTGTTCCAGGAGGAGTCCATTGTGATACTATACCACAATCTTTTAGGTGTGAATCAAATTCATTATTCAAGTATTCACCACCACGATCGGATCGTAGGGTTTTAATCTTTTTATTCAATTGGTTTTCTACTTCATTTTGAAATTCTTTGAATTTTTCAAAAGCATCACTTTTATGCTTCATCAAGTAGACATATCCATATCTACTCAAGTCGTCAGTAAAAGTAATGAAGTAGTGATAACCACCTCTAGCTCGGATAGTCATTGGACCGCATACATCCGTATGTATAAGTCCTAATACTTCACTTGCTCGTGTCCCTTTTCCCGTAAAAGGAGCACGAGTCATCTTGCCTAGAAGACAAGATTCCCATACGCCATAAGATTCGTAATCGAATGGTTTGAGTACTTTAGATGAAACAAGTCTCTTTATGCGTCGTTCGTTTATGTGCCCTAAACGACAATGCCAAAGGTATGATTGATTAGGTTCACCTGTTTTGAGCTTCTTCTTTTCTACATGATAGACATCTTTTGCAATATCTAGAACATAAATACCTCCAATAGAAATGGCTTCGCCATAAACCATTTCATTAAATGAAAAAGTACAACAATTGT
>JAIUZE010007150.1:0-25915 GCA_022085475.1 Heliosperma pusillum | reverse complement strand
GGCTGGGACCATAAGGTCACATGAAAAGCAAAGGGAAAGAATGGTGTCTCAGCCGGTGGTCTGACCGGCTGCCGGTCGACCGGCTGAGACCAAAGGCATATTTCAAAATTACGTAAAACTTCAATAATATACAGCAGGTGCCCCAGCCGGTGGTCTAACCGGCTGCCGGTCGACCGGCTGGGGTCCAATTCATACGAAAATCCCATTTTTGCCTAAGGAACCAATTTCAATTATCATCCAATATTATCATAAATCATCAAAACTCATATGAAATCTCAACATACAACATATATCATCATCAACACACTTACCAAGCTCACTAACCATATTCTAAACACGGTTTCTAGCATAGATAACATATAAAACACGTAAATGATACCGAGTAAACCTTCACCGTTACCTTTAAGCGTCTCTACTAATCGTCAAGCTCCTCTTCAATAAGGTAATAGTCTTTGTCGGGATCTTGGAGGTCACCACCTACATAAGGATCATAAAAGATGAATGAAATTCATCTTGAGAAAGACGTGAAATTTGAAAAGCGAGAAAGACGGTAATTTTATTACCAATACGGATAGAGGAAGGTAAGGGGAGAAGAATGAGACGAACTTACGTGAATTCTATCAAGTAACGAAGAAGCTACGATGAATCAAAGATCGGAAAAAGCTAAGGAGGCAAGGGTTTGGGATATCTTAAAGAGGAAGAAATGATTTTGTGTTTGTGTAGGAAAAATAGGTTAAGGAGTATGAGTATAAGTAAGGAAAAAGTCAACCAAAAGTCAAACTCGCCTTAAGACGGGATTCTCATGGAATCTCGCGGAAATTCCAAATACGAACTCGGAAATTCTAAATTCGACTCGGAATAATAAATTCTAAATAAAAACTTAAAATTACTGAAACGATTTCGTAAAATATTTCTACTAGAAAAAATAGGGTACATTTCCGGGTGTTACACCTTATTTCCTCTCCTATTTGAGCTTGATCATGTCCCCAAGGGTTAAGGGTCGGAGCATGAGGTTTGAGACGACTTTCGTCGACGAATAGCAAAACCGTCGCAACTTGTGCATATGAGCTCGGAATGACTTGAAACTTGTTCCCTTTGACTCGGAACCTCTCGATCTTTATAGCATGCCATCTTAACCTCACGTAATCGTCCTTCTTAGCTTCTCCTTGCTCATATTTCCTTCAAATGACGGGATTTGAAGTAGAAATGACTTAATTCCTACAAATGACATTAAAGCACGAGAAATACTGCAAAGGAGAGATTAGCTCATAAAACCACTTCTTAAAGTGAATAAACCATATCAAATCGAGCTAAAATGAGGGGATAAAATCATACAAATTAACACTTATCAATCGTTAACTATCGTTATAGTCCAAACATGCATAGACACAATGTTTTAAAAGCACAATTTCTTTTATCTAATTATCATCTTTTAATCAATCTAACATGGCTACCCTACACCCTAGAAAGGTGACTACTCACTCATGATAATATTTAAATCTAAGATGACATTAATAATAAAAACTAGGATAGACATGTTTGTTTGATTTTGACAATAGTTTAAGACTCTTTATATGACGATAATAACGACGGTAAATTGACAATCTAATGAAATGAAATGACGATTATAACGATACTAAAATGAATCTAAGATAACATGTAAAGAAAATAACAATCAAAATAGAAAACATAAAAACATTAAACAAAAGATAAAATAGGAATACCTAGATGGCAATCAACAATGACAATGATGACAACAATAATAAAAATCCCTTGCTTAGAATAATCGTTCCATGAATCACAATACTTGAACCTAATAAAGTAGATTACAAAGATGAAATTCTTATTGTTCTAGGCTAAGGATTTGATGTAAAGAAGACAGAAATAAACTAAGAAACTAAAGATAAAAAGAAGAATAAAATGATCTAGACAAGAGAAGAGAGGCTAGGTTTCTCTCCTCCTAATCTAGGTTTTCTAATCTAAAGAGAATTGTAAGAAGAGAAGAGAAGTGAAGTATGAAGAGATGTGTTGAAGTGTGGTGGCTGAAGCTCTTTATATAGCATTAGGGTTTCGTGGGGAAGGGGTCATGCATTGATCACATAGGACAAAAAGGAGGAAGTCGAAGCAAAAGCTCGGATCAGCAGAGATCCCCGATCGGGTACACCACTTACCCGATCGGGTAAGTTGTATCCTTGGTCCATTGACTACCGTTTCATCTCCCCTTGCATATGACTTGACTTTCATTATCCCCCTTGACTTCTTGAGTCGGGTTTGTTGATAGGGTTTGATGTAAAATGATGAATTTTTCACCTAACTTATTGATCTTCCGACAACTGCGACATCGTCTTTACTTCTTCTTTCTTTTGAATCGGTGAACCTCCTCGAAATGCCTTTGACTTGGTCAAGCTTGCTTTTTCAAATCGTCGGGTTCTAGGCAAATGCTCGGGAATAAAGAAAAAGGGCGTAGAAACGTCACTTTCCCTACAAAACAGGTTAGAACATAGGAATTCGCCTAGAAGACGATATTAGCTCATAAAGTGGCTTAACAAAGCACAAATGGCATACAAAACCGAGCTAAACTGGGGGTTAAAACCATACAAATATTCACTTATCAGTACTACCAAGCCATACTTAGGATTACATATGACATTAATTAAACCTACTGCTACATAATAAGACGAGATTAGAGCACAAAATATTTGATGGAGCCAGATAGAAAATTGGTCTTGAACAACTGAACCATCTTCATCCGCACGGTAAGCTTCCAATTACCGTCGATACATACAAGCCGCTGAGGGACAATAACAAGGTGAACTTACGCTCTTGCGAAAAGAACGTAGAAAGACAAAGTGACGGACAAGACGACGAAGTCTGCCATCGACGGAGAAAAATCTCCTCCACCTTAGAGATCGACCCCTTTGGTCATAAAACCGACGGTTCAAGAAATCAAACATGCAAATATTAAGAAGGATCAAGGAGAGCTCCTCGGCCAATCCACCGTCCTCCATATTCGAAGCTCCATTAATTCGACTTATACTAGCTTGGAAGAGAAAGAACTCATCCAAATTTATAAAGAAAAGACTCCTGTAAGAGAAGATTATTATGACAAACAGGAAAGGCATAGAAAAATAATGAGATAACATACGATTTAAGGAAGAGACCACCACCTCCGAACCAACCAACCCCACTGACACAACCCGACTCAAGCCAACTCAGACCCCACCATTCAAATAAAAATCGATTACACCCAGATTCACCAAACTCCAAAGAAACAAATACCTTATCCCCCACATCACGACTCGAAATCCAGACCCGTAAAACACAAACAAACAAGCAGGAGCTATCAAACTCCAGGAACCCAACGACTCAACATCTACGAACTTGAAATCCCCAAAGACACCCATGCATGCACCGAAAGAGGAAGATGACAGACCAAAAACGAGACCATCAGACGGAGCACGGACCGATAGGCGGGGAAGGGGGGCGAGGGGAAGGGGAACGCCATATAAGTACAAGAACCATCTGATCCAAACAAACCCATAAACAAGACATACCCAACAAAGACATCAACCTCCAATCCAGGGGAGATGGGGGAAGGGGCGAGGGGAGGGGGAACACCTCCCCGGGAACATGCACGGAGATCGGCAAAGAAGACGGACGAAGGGAGAGGGGGACCCGAGAAATAGACAACACCACGCCCAAACCAAAGATGGCCACCAACAAATTAGTCTCCGGAAACCGTCGATAAAGTGGGGAGAACGAGAAGACAAGGAAAAGGTGAAAATAGGGTAAATGAATTAAATCCGAAAAGGAAGTAACATCGTCGCCGGAGAAAGGCCAGACCGACCCGATCTCCGACGACGGAGCAGCCAAAGAAAGAACAGTGGGGTGGTTGGGGGAGATGGAGGAACCAAAGTTATTTGCTGGGGTTTTATTTTAAGAGAGAAGGGGGAGAGTTTTAATGAGAGAAGCTTTTATGTTTTTAAACTTCTTGCCTTTTTACTTAGCTTTAGTTATCGTTAGTCAACAACTAATTTGCTTCTAGCTAGAAATAAACTAGAGTCAATTTAAACCATCTTAGAGCCATAATTTCGTCCCTTTGGATTCGACTCTTGCAATATTCAACGATCACATCGTACACTTGAGAGGTAATAAACAAATAAAACCGTATCAGTCACCGAGGAATCAAATCATCAAAGGGGAGCAAGTCCAACACCCTCCATCAAATTAAATCATCTACGGGGATCAAGTCAAGCGACCCACCTCCATCAAATCGATCATTCTTCAAGTCGCGACGTTAAGCACTCAAAATCGTGCACAACAATAGTGATGAAAACACCATTTTCATCAAAGGAGAACCAAGTCTTCGAAACCCTCCTTCAACATCACCATCAAACTCACATGGAGATCGAATAAGTGGATTACATTAGAGATTGTATCCGAATTTCAAATCTAATAAAATTTTCGTTGTACCATTTTTGTGTTGTTTATTTATTTTTACAGATTCAAAAATTTGTTGTTACAACACTCCGCGATAATTTACAACGGTTATAAGCAAGACTAATTGCTCAAAAAATTTCCAAAACTTTTAGTTTAATATTGCTGATTTTTGAATTTTTGGATAGAGTTAAAATTTTGAGGTGAGAAAAGATGAAAATGATTAGGAACTTATAAAGAGAAAGTGATAGTGATTTGTCTAAATATTTGAGTTGGACTGGTGGAGGTTAAGTAAATGAAGATTGAAAGCAGGAAAAATTTGAAAAAATAATGTTACTAATGAATAGGAGAAGACAAGTAAATAGAGAGAATTATGAATATTATATTAATCAAAGTTGCACCAATTATAATTAGAGCATGTCCAACACATGTTTTTTTTTATATGCTCATATGTAAAAGGAATGATTCTCATGCACCACAACAACGAAATTCATTTCTCATATTCATGAGGAAGGAGGACTTCCTCACTTATTAGGAAGAAAATGAGTGTTGTCAAAGAAATTTAATTCATTTATAGAACAGTTAGTCTCTCTTAATACAAATGTATCTATCTCAAGGATAAGGGACACTAACTTTAACATACTCCCTCCAATCTAATTCAAATTACCCATTTGTTTTTGGGTGGTCTTCGAGGCAATACTTTGACCACGTTTTCCTTTCTTTATATATAGAATTATTTTACAAAAAATATAATTTCATGAAAGATATTTCTGTGACAAAACCAAATATATTACTCCCGTCTTTCGAAGTTCTATATATTTCGATCTATAAACAGTCAAAGTTTCAAAAGTTTGACTTCTAAAAAGTAAATGGATAGTTTGGATTGGATTGAAGGGAGTATAAGATTAATTTGTCTTAACATTAAAATGAGTCAAGTGCTGAGAAATTCTTTGTTTTTCTCAATAAATTCTGCTTTTGTCTTATTCATATATAATACTTGATTCGTTTTAAGTTTGAAATGGATATACCCATCTTAAATAAGAGACCATATATTTTTCTACTATTAAATAAGTAAATTAAATTTATAAAAGTTCCATTAAAATCTTTATTTTTTTTATACAATCTATTATTGATAATATTTTGGGTTTGGGTTAATGTTGTCGAGATTGTGATTCTACTTTGAATCGATGGGGTAGATAAGATCGAATCGGTAGAATCGGATCGTAAGATCCTACAAAGTCACTAAATATAATCTTTTATTTGGTAAAAATATAAAAACTGAAGAAAAAAATACATATTTATCCATAAATTATTGATACTAATAGTTTTTTCCGTCATTGTATGCACATGTTTATGTAGCTTACAGAAAAATTCGGATTTTACAATGTCATTATATAAAAAATATATATTTAGTCTTTTATCATAAAAGCGGGTTGTAAGATCGTGGGATCGTATTATGTAACTACCTCTAGAAATTTTCAAACGAATAAGATCATAAGATTTTACAACCAAAATATAAATCGTAAGATTTCAGATCAATCAAGCGTTTTTAGATCATAAAATCGTAGAATCGAATCATAATTCTGATAACAATAGCTTGGGCCGAACATGGGCCAAGATCAAGTTAAATTCCTGGCATCTGGGACGAATTAATGGGGCGCGTCTTCATAATTTTCTTAAAATATCTTACTCGTTTATTTAGCGAACAAGATAAACGAGGCTCAGGCGGAGGCTCACTGAATGAGACGACCCCAAAATAGATCTACAACCAATGATATAATAATCCACGTGATGGTCAAGCTAAGCCACCAACCTCCAAGAGTCCAAGCAAAATCACAGAGGTTGGTGTAGAATTGGTGAGCCTCCATTACAAATCACACTCCTCAAGGGGTAAAACCGTCCTTTCACCTCACAATTAGTGTGGGACCCAATTAAAAGTCACACTCTCTCACCGACTCCCTTCAATCCCACCCCTACAATCCAATACCATATCAACGGTCAAGATCAGTTTTATCACTTCCTCCGTCTCGGTCATTTGTTTACCTTTGCTTTTGGCACAATTATTAAAGAAGTGCTTGAGTCCACTTGTGGTTGTGCAAGTTGGATGACAAGTGGACGACAATCGTGATCAAATTAATCATAGATTACATTCCTAATATAAAAAGGTAAAAAAATGAATGAAACACACTAAAATGGAAATGGTAAATAAATGACGGGTACGGAAGAAATATTAAAATAAAATGATTGGGTGAAAAATAAAAGTAAATTAAATAAAAAAAACCCAAGATTTCTATAAATAGAAGCCTAATTCTACGTTTATAACTCGCCTCACCGTTTAACATTTTATCGGGACATTTACTTCTCTCTCTCTACTTTCTTCTTCCATCTTTGTGCTTCGGGGACTCCCAGGTACAATTCTTTCTCCTCAAATTCATATAATTTCTCCTATTATATTATGATTATATGATTTATATGATATAGTTATTATAACGTGAAAGTTCGTAACTTTATGATTGGATCTTGTTTATTTGTTGATGGGTTAGTTTGTTCTGATTAGATCTGAGATTATGACTTTAAAAAATGAAATGGGTATGTTGAAAAATGTTGTTTTGAGGGTTAATTTGAATAAAATTGTATGAATTTGGTAAAGGGTACATTTTTGCTTAGTTAAAATGTGAGATCTAGTTAATTACTTGTATATTGGACTATTTTCGATTATTTTTATCAATCAAATTTTCTTGACTGTATTGTCGTACTAAGATTTAGGTAAAACTTTGGTAAGATGATCATAAATCGGATATATATCCCTAAAATTTGATTCTTTGAGTGTGATTGTAGAATAAAGTTGTCTTTCTATTTTGAATGGTGTACTTAAATGCTGTGGAAAGTTGACACATTGTTGTGATTTTAGAATAATTGGATTTTTAATGTTGTAACATCTCATGTTTTGATTCTGGGATCTTGTGTTTGGTTGCAGTAAAGGTCTTTAGTTGCTACATTACGCCGATTTTACGAATTAACATATTCATAAGATGAATTAGCCTGTATTAAAATGAGCTGACTGTCGTCGTAACTTATTTTGTCATTGAAGTCCTGACTAATTGGCTTCTGTGATGTAATGACTCATTTGCTGACATTACTGAGTTTTGTTAATTGACGGTTTTAAGGAAAAAAATGGCCGCTCCAGTAGACACCTTCCTATTTACCTCCGAGTCTGTGAATGAGGGACACCCCGACAAGCTCTGTGATCAGATTTCTGATGCCGTGCTTGACGCTTGCTTAGCACAAGATGCTGAGAGCAAGGTTGCTTGCGAGACCTGCACCAAGACCAACTTGGTCATGGTCTTTGGTGAGATCACCACCAAGGCTAAGGTAGACTACGAGAAGATTGTCCGTAACACTTGCCGTGAAATTGGGTTTGTGTCCGCTGATGTTGGTCTAGATGCCGATAAGTGCAATGTCTTGGTTAACATTGAGGAGCAAAGCCCCGATATTGCTCAGGGAGTCCACGGTCACTTGACCAAGCGCCCTGAGGAGGTTGGTGCCGGTGATCAGGGTCACATGTTTGGGTATGCCACTGATGAGACCCCCGAGTTGATGCCTCTGAGCCATGTCTTGGCTACTAAGCTCGGTGCCAAGCTTACTGAGGTTAGAAAGAACGGAACCTGCCCCTGGTTGAGGCCTGATGGCAAGACCCAAGTCACGGTTGAGTACTACAACGAGAGCGGTGCCATGGTCCCAATCCGTGTCCACACTGTGCTGATCTCAACTCAGCACGATGAAACCGTCACCAACGATGAGATTGCTGCTGACTTGAAAAAGCACGTGATTAGTCCCGTGATCCCCGAGAAGTACCTTGATGAGAAGACCATCTTCCACTTGAACCCATCTGGCCGATTTGTGATCGGTGGACCCCATGGAGATGCCGGTTTGACTGGCCGTAAGATCATTATTGACACCTACGGAGGATGGGGTGCCCACGGTGGTGGTGCTTTCTCAGGAAAGGACCCAACCAAGGTTGACAGGAGTGGAGCCTACATTGCCAGACAGGCAGCCAAGAGTATTGTTGCCAGTGGCCTTGCTCGCAGGTGCATTGTCCAGATCTCCTATGCTATCGGTGTACCCGAGCCATTGTCGGTGTTTGTCGACAGCTACGGAACCGGGAAGATCCACGACAGGGAGATCCTCAAGCTAGTCAAGGAGAACTTCGACTTCAGGCCCGGTATGATCGCTATCAACCTTGACCTTAAGAAGGGTGGCAACAGGTACTTGAAGACCGCTGCTTACGGACACTTTGGAAGGGACGATGCCGACTTCACATGGGAGGTTGTGAAGCCCCTCAAGTGGGAGAAGCCCCAGGCCTAAGATCACACAATGGGCATGAATGAATTCATTGATTTGATTAAAATTTGGATCAATAAGTCAATTTCCTTGGTATCTGCAGGCTACAGCTGCTGTTGACTTTTTTTAATATGGGTGACATATGTGTCATTGTATCATTTTTCCTTCTCTTTTTTTTTGGTTTAATTTGTTTTCCTATGAAACAGTATAGTCTTTGGATATTTTTTGGGGTAGTAGCAAAATGGCAGCATTTGATAATTAGAAGAAAAAAGTAAGCTGCCTTTATGTAATATGTTTTGACAGAGAAGCAAGGGTGTAGCTGCTGAGCAGTAGCACCCTAAAATGTGTTTTGTGCTCTTTCATAGTAGTACTTTGTTTGTTCAGTCGTTGCACTATGCGGATTGTTGTTGGCTCGTTTTTTTCTAAATATATACTTGACCATATTCAGTAATAATGTCTCGTATAACAGTTCGGGGCTGTTTCACTGATGAGTATTTGTCCTTGGTTTTGTCGAATTGCCTTCATGTGTATAATGTACCCAGAATTGATTCTTGCTTTTATGAGACGAGCTGCATATCTATCACATTACTGAGAAATGGCCAATAGTTACCAGATCGGGTTCTATGTTTCTGATCCGTGTCCTCTGGAGGGACACATACAGAGGGGGAGGGGGGAAGGGGAAAATTATTCTATTTCGGCCTTGTTTTCTGGTTAAACACAAGTGATGCCTACATATCAAACATGCTGCATCAAATAGAAGCGAGTAAACGAGGTCTTATGAATGACCAACCACGACATCTAATTGGACGAATTGCGAGGTAAATCCAGTTAAAAAGCTCACACCAGATGAGGACTTGTGGGCGAGAACATGCAGACAAATGCAAAGGACAAACATGTTGTCCACGACACCCGTCAGTCCATCACCACGTTGCCGTCATAAAGGCCAGTGAGGGAAAATGGTCCGGCATTGTAGAACCTCTCAGTAGACATCGTTCACCCTTCATTATCACCAACCCGTTACCATGCCACCCGGTCACAAATACAAATGTACGGTGCAATTATCCTCCATAAGACCGCATTCATTCCAAGTAAGGTACTATTCACAAAGTACACTCTTTCTCTCTCTCTCCAAATATATGCTCAACCTCAATAATAGATCACAACTTCTCATTTGCGACGGGGCGACCTGTCGACATGTCGCAAGCTTAAGACGGGTGAAGTGTATTACTCCATCTTTTAAAATGATTTAGATAAGTTTAATTAAAATATATTTCAAATATATGAAACAAACGTATAAAATTCACTTGAAAGAAAATTGGTGCATTGTAGTCCAATACGTTTAATACATTTTATATCATGTAAAATGTTACTCCCTCCGATCCAGACCAATGGTAACACTTACTATAAACGGACGATCCACACCAATGGTAACATACCTTATTTGGCACACAACATTACTATGTTATCCTTATTCCCATTTGATATTTACACAAAATGCCATTATATGGCCCACCTAACAACCCCACAATTAAACCCATAATTACATACCCCACTTACTTTTTCCCTTTTTACCCCTCATTTTTTCACCTTTTCTTAAATACTCCAATTTTCACCATGTTACCATTGGTGTGGATCGGAGGGAGTATATAAGTAGCATTTATGGCTTATCATCTATGAGAATGTTGGATGAATAATTATGAAAAATTGTTACTCCCTTCTATTCGTAGTGTCCTTCCCATATTATTTGGGCATAACTCAAGAAAAAGAGTAAACAATTGAATATGCACCTTATAGATGGAAATGGAAAATGCCATTAAAAGTAATATTTCCTCTATTCTTATATGATGTACCCATTTTGTGAATATATGTGAGGTATATTTAAATAAAATGGGTATATTAAAAGAAGTATATTAACAGTAACAGACGGAAAGAGTAATAGTTAGCTCAAGTGAAAAAAATACTATTGTTCTAACTATGAAATTGGAAATTCGATTCTTACCCGTACACTTCCTTACAAAAAACACTAACATGCAATAATGGTAAAGCAAAGTGCCAACGTGGGAGGGAAGAACACTATATATATATATATATATATATAATTAGGATCATGTGAGTCCACCCTATATTTTTGAGTCCGTGAGTCTTAATCTTAACCGTCAGATCAAAGAGATCTAGTGGCTGAGATTAGTGCGCTATATTAAGGGCAATTTCGTCATTTAACAAATTTGTATATATATCACAACTCTCAGGAAAGATTCATTATTTCTCATTCACTTTCTCTCTCTAAACTCATCTCAGCTCAATTTTCCTTTTCCTGTTCGTTCTCTCCATCTGCTACTCCCTCACTTTTTATTGCATATTCTGATTATACTCTGTCAATTAGTTTCTTCTCAATCAAGCAAGACAATCTGATTTCTTCATTACTTTCTTATCAGGTATTTTTACTCTTTTTTTCTTTTCAATCTAAATCATTATTGTTTCTTTCAATCATATTCACCTTTAACGTTTTATTTGTTCATTGTTATTGTTATTTTCGTTTGATTTCTATTATTAGCGTTGTTATGATTCATCTTATTTTATGTATTTTACTATTTCTTCTTGTATTTTATCTTTTATCATCTTTTTTTATATGTAGAGTGATATCTTTGTTGTTTTTCCTTTTGTAAATACCTGCTATTGTTCAGATCTGTGCTTTACTCGAGTTTTAATTATATGTGCTTTACTCTAGTTTTAATTAGATGTTTAATCTTATGTAGCTCTGTAGCGTGATCTATTAATGTGTTTTACTCGAGTCTTATCATCTTGTTTTATTCTTAAAAGTATTAATATTTATCATACTTTTGTTCATATATGTGCTTTACTCGAGTTTTAATTATGTTTTATAAATACTTTTTATTGTTTACCTAATTAATGAAAATTAATATCACACGCTATTGTTAACAATATCACATGTTATGCATAATACTATCACAATGTGAAATATGTTGTCATACATACATAGTTTAAATAATGTAATTAAATTAGTATCATATGTTATTGTATATAGTATCACATGATAGACTTAACAATATCACAGTATGAACTGCATTGTAATTTATTCTACTTTTTTCTAGAACCTATTGCCTCAATCTTTTGTAGATAATACGTCTGTTATATCTGTTCTTACTCAGCTCCACAATGCATACTACCTGCTGATGTGCATGCTGAAAATCACATTTATGCATTTCTTTTTGTCTTAAATATGGTACTAAGATGTTGTTTTGTTCTTTGTTCTTCCTTTTGCAGATCTCTTCTCTTACTGAGGTTGGTTAAGAGTTTGTGTCCAAGCTGAAGAAGTTTATTGTACATCATCAACTGAGCATCATCTTCTCCTCTTTAGTCAATTCTCTTATAAAGACAAATGTTTCATACTTAGACATCGTTCCAAGTGGTTACAATTTTGTATTATTTCTCCATTTTTGGTCTGAATTGTGTTACTCTATCAAGTTGTGCCTCTTCGTAGAAAAATTATCAGAGTATCTCAGTAATAATAGCATATTTTTGTCAATGTTTGTCATTTGTATTATGTTTTCAACACTTTTAATAAGCAACTTATAAATATAGAAGTATTACAATTTCTTAGAAACTATGTCACAGTTTAATAACAACAATATCACATTTTATTGAAAAAAATATCACACGTTATTAGAAACAATATCACACGATTGGATTAACAATATCATCATCTGTCCTTAACAATATCACGATTTGCCAGTACTAATATCATCATATGCCACATATCTAGTGGACTGACTTTTGCAACCTTTTGATAATGAAGCACTACAACTATTAAGAATGAATATCACATTCTATCAAAAACAATATCACAATTTCAGAGATTGTTTATACCAATCCAATTTTGTAATATTGAGAAATAATATCACAATCATTAATAAAGAATATCACACTACATTAAAGACAATATCACACTTAAAAAGATTGTTTTCACCCTTGTGATATTAAGAAACAATATCACTATATACAAATTATTAAACAATACCACAAAATACCAGCAACAAACTAGTTTATGACAACTACTACTTACATTAGATTTCTTATCCTACCAACATTACATCAATATACTTTTAATTGAAATTTTTTGCCAACATATTCCTAACGGTCATTTAAGTTGCTTCCTCTACCTCTACCTCTACCTCTAAAACCACCACTTGCTTGCAACAGTCTTGTATCGTCTTGTTTCAGTTTTGAGCTCTTGTCCATGATCCTCATCATCACCATCTTGTCCACCATTACCACCACTACAAATCCAATGCAAATAAACCCCAGATAGTATTGTTTAGTTAATTTATTTTGCTAATTCAGCTGAAACTATATTCAATCATCGATGTAAGATTGAAAAGCTACCATTAGAATTGGTTCCAACAATTAGATTGATTGACCAAATACATATTGTGAGAACGATATAAATGACAATTCTAAGCCAATACTAATCGAAATCTCGTGACATCTTGATGAATGATCGCTTAATTAACCTGCATCTGGCTTGACTTCCTCCTGCATCTAAAAAAGTTCTTTTCCAGCCAATATCACATAATATCTCTTTTAAATTAAATTTGATTCTATATTACTCGGACTCAATCGCAGCTATCCAATATCACGATATACAAACAACAATATCACAACCATTGAAATGCAGTATCACATTTACAAAGATTGTTTATTTCTATCAACTTTCATTATCATACAGAATAGGTATGTTGTTGTTACTCAGTATCTGAACACTTAAGATTAATTTCTCAACAACAATGTCAAAAAAATTCCATTTTATAATATGTAAACTTAATTTTCACACATAAACAATATGAAACCCTAATTTTTGCGATTAAATTGAAAAACACATCTAATACACAACTACATCTATAATCGATCATAGTAATTAGTTCAATATGTTGATATAATCACCAAAAACCGTTTGAAATCATGTATAAATAAGATATTTAGAAATCTAAAGCAAGAACATGAATTAGCACAAATGACTCGACAATTTGTTCGATATTTTTGACTTAATCTTATTAAATTCTTTCAATGCATCAAATATTCAATAATTTTCAACAACATCAACATTCATAATCAAGTACATAAGTTCTAATAAAATTGGGGAAAAAACGAATTTACCTCAATGATTTTGCAGAGAAATCAACTAAGATTATTCAATTAAGTTGTAATGCAGTTAAGATCAAGTAGATAAACTACGATTTTCGCGAGATTTTAGCAAGATGTTTTGAGTTTGATGTTTGGAATATTAGGGTTTACTGAGTTCACTTTAGGAGAGAGAAAAAATTGAGAAAGAAAGAGGGAATCTGGGGAAAAAGGGAGTTTTGTTTGCTTAATTATGGCGCATACGTGGCCTAATCTGAGCGCTCCATTTTTTTCAGATCGGACGGCTATAATTAGGACTCACGGACTCAAATATTTGGGTGGACTCACCGGATCTTGCCTCTCTCTCTCTCTCTCTCTCTCTATATATATATATATATATATATATAGGATATCGAGATATATATATATATATATTATATATATATATTATATATATATATATATATATATATATATATATATATATATATATAGAATTGGGATCCGGTGAGAACCACTAAGATAATGAGAACCGTGAGAACTCCGCCTTAGGAAATTTATTTTTAAAAAATAAGGACATTTTTGGGTTCGGCGTAGAATTTTATGACCAGGTAACATACATCTTGGTCGAAAAAAATATAAGTTACTGATGGAAATTGAGGTGAAATACGATTTATTAATTTTCATGCACCTAGTAGTCAGTTTCATGTATCTAACAATTTTCATGCACCTAGTGCTCATTTTAATGCATCTAGAGCCTGTTATTTTCATGCACCTAGTAATTGTTTTCATGCATGTAGCAATTTTCGTGCACCTAGTGCTCGTTTTCACGCATTTAGAGTAATTTTAGTGTACAAATTGAATTTATGTACACTAAGTACATAATTTTTAATATAATCAATAAATTTTGTTTAGTTACTGCAAATATTTTGATTGAATAAACTAAACTATTTGTAAATGATCCATCAAAACTTTCGAAACAAGATTTGGTGGAGATTTAGTGAGAGTTCTCACGGTTCTCATTATGTACGTTACTGGTTCTCACCGGATCCTGACCCTATATATATATATATATATATATATGAGGGAGTATTAATGTATTCCCTCCAATCCAATCCAATCCAATTTAAACTACTCATTTGCTTTTGGGTGGTCTTCGAGTCAACGCTTTGACCGCGTTTTTCTTCATTTATATATAGAATTATTTTACAAAAAATATATTTTTATGAAAGATATTTTCGTGACAAAACCAAATATATTACTTCCGTCTTTCAAAGTTCTATATATTCTGACTTATAAACGGTCAAAATTTTGAAAGTTTGACCTCTAAAAAGTAAATGGGTAGTTTGGATTGGATTATAGATTTTGAGACGCACGAGGTCAAAGAGTACTAGTGTATCACAATGATACAAAGTGTAATCAATCTACAGTGGCGGAACTAAGATTTAAATTTAGGGGCACTTTTTTTTTGGGAACGACTAATTGTCCTGAAACATCTCAACCAAAATTTAAACTGATGGTTGGAGTCGTCCAAAATCGATTTTATACTCTAACATGTTCTCTTACACAAATGAATTGTGGATGCAACTGCATGCCTCCGCATACCTCATGTGACCTTTCAGCCACTAACCATCTCAACAAAGTTTAAACTGATGATTGAAGTTCTACAGTCGGTTTTATACTCCAACATTAATAACATAAGATATACTCAAAAAAAAATTAGCTAAAAACCTTGAATATATTATCCGCTTGGGAGCTAGCCCCTACTTCCACCATCGTCAATCAAGTAAACCATTTCACCGAATCTAAACATCTCTAAGACAATACATAAACACAAATTCTCATTGAAGACGGATTGACCTGTCTTAAGTTTAAGACGGGTCAAATCCCTCTTACAAAGGGCAAGTGGGGTGTAAGTGAGTGGCAAATAGAGTTCCCCACTTGTCCCCCCCACTTACTCTTTGTGAGAGGGACTTGACCCGTCTTAAGATTACGACGGGTCGATCCGTCTTCAACGAGACTTTCTGATACATAAATGAATGCTTCATACAAAGTATGACGTAAAACTTAATACATTGACGTGCTACAATCATAATTATATCGTCGTTAGGTCGGGTACATAGGATAGGCGTGTTCGGTATGTACGAGTCGAGCATGCCTCTCTTAAGCCGGTCTTATCTTAAAACCAGAAAATGTAAATTTTTCTAATAGCATGTAACCTTTATTAGAAAATATTTATGTTTTCATTTTATCGTAAAATGCTCAAATTTAGTATGTCTGAAACAAAAATATGTCCTACGACTGTACGAGAAGCCGTTAGGAATAATTACTTCATCATGAGGTGACAACAATAATACACTCACAATATTAAGAAGATAAATCATGAAATAGTTAGAAAAATATTACTACTCCCTCCAATCCAATCCAATCCAAATTACCCATTTGCTTTTGGGTGGTCTTCGTGGCAAAGCTTTGACCGCGTTTTTCTTCCTTTATATATAAAATTATTTTACAAAAAAAATAATTTTATGAAAGATATTTCCGTGACAAAACCAAATATATTACTTCCGTCTTTCAAAGTTCTATATATTCCGATCTATCAACGGTCAAAGTTTTGAAAGTTTGACCTCTAAAAAGCAAGTGGTAGTTTGAATTGGATTGGAGGGAGTAATATTTAAGAAAAATATTGAGGAATCTCGCCCATTCGAACATACAATCATTCTATTATTATCGTATTCTTACAACATCATATCACATAAATTTTACTCCTATTTGATATCATACATGTACCAAATTCTCTAACAATCTCACCAAAATGCAACTAAATTACCAAAGATTTAACCATTTGTAGAAAAGTTTCAAATAGTTTGTTTACCCTTTTGCCATAATAATAACATCCCAAATTTGAAATAAAACCATAATTTCAATTATATGCAAATAATCACCATCTGATATTCTATCTATAAGCAACATCCCATAATGACATATATAAGTACAAACACTACATTACATTATTGCATTGCATAACTTCATCCTACAAAAACAAACACATACATAAATTGAATCCAAAATGACAATGAGAAGTGTGCTTTCCTTTGTTTTTCTTGTAGTTCTGATAAATGCATTAACATTCTTCGTCCCCATGGAAGCTGTAGAACCGAGCCCAGGAACGAGAAACACAATCGAGCACATATGCCGGGACATGGAGGATTACGGGTTTTGCTACAAAACCTTCCACAATATCCTCCCACAGCCGAACGCAGACAACAAGACCTTAACTAGGATCACACTCCTTGAGGCCGAAAAGAACGCGACCAACACGTTAGGGTTCATTAACTATAACATTCCAAGGGAGAGGGAGCCCAACCAACACATGCACTACGTCGTGTGTCAAAATGCATATCAAATTCTGCAATCGAGTTTTAAGTCGGCTTTAGATGCATTTTTTCGCGGTGATTATAGAGACATGGCTAAGTTCGAGCACGACACGCCTAGGGTTCAAGCGAGCTGCACTACTATTTTCGCGACTCCTCCCTTTACTGAGAATCCTCTCAATGAAAGGAACAGGGAAATGAGGATCCTTCTTACCATGGCTATTGTTACTAGTAGTTTTATCGTCACTTAGGAGTTAAGATTACACAGTATTAATTAATGTTATGTACTGTTTATGTACTTCTTGGTTTTAATAATCTAATTTTAAAAAATTTCGCCTCAAAATAATTTTGTTATAGTCTTATTATAGTTGTGTGTGAAATTAATTTGAAGAAAAACGGTGTTGAAAGCTTCATTCTACATATAAATACAAATAGTTTAGTTAAATAAAAAATGACTTAATATTAAAAACAAATGAACGACTAAGTTCGCCTATAATGGTATGAGAAAAAATAATAAAATAAAATATGTTAAGGTTGTTATTACTTATTATTATTATAAATAAGATTATATGTACCAAAAAAAATTTCTAAGAGCTCATTTTTTCTTACTACGATAATGTTTTAAACCGAGTATAAAACAAGATATGTTATATAAATAATTTTGTGGCCAAATTAGTGAGCTAATTTAATATTATTAATTTTTTGTGATTGTTTTCTAGTTCTAAAATCTGCCTACATAGGTTTTTATGTAGGAAATTATCATTATAATAAAAAATATATATAATGAAAAAATGTTCGCAACTTATATACTAGGATTCGTAACATTTTTTTTTACTTTAATACTAAATTTTGCACTATTTAGTATTTACTACATTATATTGTTGATGATATGACAAAGTTAGTGTAATAAGTACAAATCAAATACTCTGGATATGAAAAATCAATACACTTTTTATATATTTAAACGCCACTATTAATTTGAAGTTTTCCAAATGAGAATATATGTGGGTACTAATTTTTCTAAGCTCAAGACATCTTATGACATTAAAGTTTCATGGTGTAAAATAAATAATCTATGTTATACAGATAAATTTGTGCCTAAATTCGATAATTAATTTAATACTCTCCATTTTTTTGTACATTGATATATAAAGCTTTTAAAATATAATTAGAAGATGTTCTTTGAAAAACACACAAATTTTTATACTTATTAAATAGTAATCAAATTATCGATCTTTATCTATCGAGACATTGTAAAGTAAACATGCAGACTCATATTAAGACATGTAAAATATTAAAACATTGGGTTATGTATAAGATAACATGATATAAAATCAAAATTGGATCAATTAACTTGAAAATGTATTAAAGCGATAATTTAATTTGATGATAAAAAAATTTATAGATAAAATTATTAATTCATTTTGTGTGAGTATACGAAGGATTGAAATAAAGACATATTTCAATTATGGATTGGTTTATAAAGCTTTTTAAAATATAATTAGAAGATGTTCTTTCGAAAAACACACGAATTTATATACTTATTAAATAATAATCAAATTATCTTAAGCTATTGAGACATTTAAAGAAAATATGCGGATGGGTATTAAGACATGTAATAAATTAAAAACATTGTGTATGTATAAGATAACATGATATAAACTAAAAATTGGATCAATTAACTTTAAAAAAATATATTAAAGCGATAATTTAGGTTACTGATAATTTTTTATAGAAAAAACTATACATTCATTTTATGTTATTATACATATGATTATATTGAAATAAAGAGTTAAAGACATATTTTATTTACTATCACACGCATTGTAATACTCTATGCGTGAGGTGCCCATAAAGAAATTTATTGATAGGCTTAAAATATGACTAGTGCTTAAAGGGATTGAAAATACTACTCATATCAACAAAGTGCACTTGATATAGTGTCATTTCACCCTACTTTTTCACCCCTTTTTGCCTCGTTTTGCTTGTCTTTAACGCTCCCTAAGAGCGTTTCTACGAGTTTTACCTTCTTCTAGCATATTTCTCGCTTTTATCATGTTTTTGTAGGTAAACCGTCACTTGGGGCGAGTTCTACCTAATTTTGATCGACAAAAGAGAAGGTACATCACACGGAGGGCCCCACGTCATATCCAAGGGGGCCCCACATACCATTGGGGGTCCTACTTGGCGTACTCGAGTCATCCCGAGTCAAGGCGAGCTAAACCGAGAGAAGTTGACAAAGTTATATCAAGGGAACGGGGAGGAAAGACCTTTCACGGGCGTGAAGTGCATCTCACGGTCATGAGATGTCTTCCAAAGAATGATGATTTTCGAGCAAAGCAGCTCACGGTCGTGAAACACAATTCACGGCCGTGACTTAGTTGGGAATTTTGGACCTGCTACTGCCACATATCTCACGACCGTGACTTGCATCTCACGGTCGTGAAACCCTTGTCACGGTCGTGAGACACCTTTCACAGCCGTGACTTGATATGTCTAGTTTTTATATGATTTTACTCCCTAATTTAGCTCGATTTTACATGATTGCTACACTTTGTTTAGTATTTTTATGAGCTAATTACGTGTTCGAGGTGCATTGCTCGTTTTTGCTATGTTTTGTAGGAATCTAAGCATTTAGAGGCTTTTTCCTAACACAATTAGCAAGCACCAAAGTTCAACAAGCTAATGGAAACAAGAATGGACCATGAAAGGAGAAGGACAAGCCAAGCATGAAGATTTGTGAAATGGATTGAAATGAAAATGAAAGAAAACCAAAAATGAAGCCCAAAGCAAGGAGTCCACAACTCAAGCATAGGATACTCCTTTAGATGCTCAAGGAAACCCTAAACTATGCAATTAACCGGAGAATTAAGGTGTTTAAAGGCATAGTTTAGGATTCCTTAAGCATTAAATGGAAAAATTAAGATAATCCACCCGGATTAAGGAGGCCCCGATCGGGGTTTGGCTTCTGTGACTCAAGCGTTTCAAGTCCCCTCTCCCTATATAAAGGAGAGGGACTACGATACTTAGGGATATCTTTTATCATATCTTTTACTCATATTTCACTTATCTTTCATAGCTTTAGCTTAAGCACACAAGTCTCTCTTAGTTTCATAATTAGCTAAACTTTTAGTTATTACTTTGTCAAACACTTGGTTACATTTCAAAGTTGTAATTCAATCTTTCTATTCAAGCATTTGGGTTATTCGTTCTTCATTTCCGAGTTATATTTCTCTATTGCGGTAATCCTAATTCTCGTTTTACGTTAGTATTCATTTCCGTCATTTACCTTACGAATCATTTAGTTAATCATAACATTAGTTAATCATAGTTTCATTGTTTTCTACATTAGAATTGTTAGTTTGTCATTCACTTAGTGTAGTACATTTTACTAACAAGTTGATTTCCTTTATAATTTCATATTCATCATGCTTATTATATAAAATAGTATTAGTTTAATTATCAATATGAGTGAGTAGTTCCATTTGTCTAGGGATTAAGGAAGTCATGCATAATTAGTAAATTGTAAATATTAAAACAAGGATGAACTAATATTGATAAATTGTTTCTATCACATGCTTGTATTGTTTTGTTAATCTTTGTTATTTGGCCAATTGCATTGATTAAATTTGTTAATTCATTCTTTAAGTCGAGAGGCACGGAATCGGATTAGACTAAGCATGTGTAGTAGGACGACTCTAGTCATAACGAAAGTTCTCTAGGACTCGACCTAAGGTTGACACTAATATCGAGAGATGGGTGTCTTTAGCCTAAACAATTAACAATATTAAGAATTCTTATGTTTAACATGAGCATTTACGTATTTGCATGAGTGACCCGACTCCCCAAGACTCTTTTAATATTATTTGATTTGCATCATAGTTAACTAAAACATCAACCAAACCAAACCGTTAAACTGACTTGATAGTAGTCCATCCATAGCATTTCATAACGAAATTCCCGTCTCCTTGTGTTTGACCCCTCGTACTACATTTATTTGTGTCTAGGGAAATTTATCTTTGATTTGTTGGAGCTAGTGTCCTCCACAGTTAGTGTGATAACATGAATAAATCTCTTACAGGTTCGCAGGGTATACTTTGTATTCTTATCAGTTGATTAACATTTATCGATAACGGTTGACTTGCTAGGAGTTTGACGTTATTGTCATTTTAATGGCGGTGATCAACTGGTCCCTAAAAGTCACACCTAAAGGATGTGTCTGAGAGATATGATTATATGAATAATATAATCATATTGATGCTTTATTATATGACTAAAAGGTTAGTCGATGTATATGACTAAAAGGTTAGTCAATGTAATGATGATACGATTATTTAATAACGATTAAATAATATTAACTGAGACGAATTAAATGTAATTCGTAATTGAATATAAACCGTTATATTTGATCAATGTATATAATGTAAGTTTAAACGAATTAAAATGTTAATTCGTAATTAAACATAATATTTTATATTTAATTAGCAAATTATAAATATACGGATATTTCTAGTTCACATATATATTATATTACATGCTAATATAACCGAAAAAGGAAGGAGAAAATAGTCTTTTTATACTCCTAATTTTCGGCCAATAAGAAAAATAATAAGGGTTGGCTTATCAATTTACAGATAATTGAGTCTTGGGATCATTTATATAATTCTTGAAGGAGGTCAATTGTATAAATGCTCGAGTCTCTACATTAAAACAAATTTTGCACTAGACTTAAATTCAAATCGATGAGAACGCTTATTATGGTTTTTTCTTCTTTTTCAGAGTAGAACTCGTTTATATTGATAATACTGCATATAACAAATGGCTGGAAATACTGATATCCCTATGCCAAGTGCCACGCTCGCGCGCGAATGCTGGCTTAAAGCTTTTATGGACCACATGAATCAGTCCACGCGACTGAAGAATGACGGGTCCAACTTTGCGGACTGGGAGGCGGCATTACGGAATGTTGTCATTGCTGACGGTAAGCTCAAGTACTTGGCTGAGCCAATACCGCCAAACCCAGGCCCCAATGCGAGACCTAACGAGACACTTGAATATAGTGACTTCGTTATGGAAGCGGGTGCGATAAAGAACGTACTCATCTTTGCAATGGAAAGCAATTTGCAAAGACGCTTCATTGCCCAAGGTGCAAACAAGATTTTCACCACGCTCACTAACGAATTCTCAAAAGCACCGAGGATCGCTACTTATGATCATACATGTCGCTTCTTTGAGGCGAAACTCCAGAAGGGCCAACCGGTTAGCCCACACATTCTTGATATGATTGAGAATGTCGAGAAACTGGAGGCACTTGATTGCAAAAATCAGTAAGAGCATAGTCATTGACCGTGTGCTTCATTCACTTCATGATGGTTTTGTCCATTTCAGGGCAACTTACTATATGAATGATATAAAGAAAAGTCTTCATCAGCTACACTCACTTCTCGTACAGACCGAGAATGATATGAAATTGAGTGGGAGCATGAAGCAAGATGTTCTCATGATTTCTAACAAGGGTAAAGGTAAGGGCAAGGCTCATGGCGACCTAGCTGTAGGAAAGTCAAAGTTTAAAAGTCAGGAAACGGCAAGAGTGGGCCTGGTGAGACCAGTGGCTCAAAAGGCAAGGCAAAGAGTAAGGACAGTAACATGGAGTGCCACCATTGCCACAAGACCGGGCATTGGAGGATGAACTGTCCCGTGTACCAAGAGGACATAAAAGCAGGCCGCGTCACTCCTGTTGGTATGTCATCTTTTATTCATATGATTGAGATTAACCATGCAAGTTTCGGAACTTGGGTACTTGATACAGGTTGTGGTTCTCATCTGTGTAATCATTTGCAGGGCCTAAGAAACATCACACCTCTCGCAAAGGGTGATGTGGACCTGCGAGTGGGGAATGGAGCAAGCGTTGCTGCAGTTTCAGTGGGAACATATGTAATCCAACTCCCGAGTGGTTTTGAGTTATATTTATATAACTGTTGCTATGTACCCAGTTTATCTAAGAATATTATTTCTGTTTCCGTACTAGATAAAGACGGTTTTTCATTTTCAATAAAGGACAATAGCTGTATTTTCTCTTTTAATGAAATGATTTATGGAAAAGCAGTTTCCATGAATGGAATTTATATCTTAGATCAAACCACAGACATATTGCATGTGAATAATAAGAAATTAAAGGTTGGTGACAAAGATCAAACTTATCTATGGCACTGCCGTATGGGACACATAAATGAGAAACGTGTAAAGAAGCTCATTGACAATGGGACTATCTCCCCATTTGATTACGAATCATTTGGCACGTGTGAATCATGTCTTATCGGTAAAATAACTCGAATTTCCTTCAAAGGTGTTGGAATGCGCGCTAGTGACCCATTAGGACTCATACATACTGATGTATGTGGACTTATGTCAATAAACGCAAGAGACGGCTATAGGTATTTTATCACTTTCACGGATGATTTGAGTAGATACGGATATGTCTACTTAATAAAGCATAAAAGTGAGTCCTTTGAAAAGTTCAAGGAATACCAGAATAAGGTTGAAAACCAACTGGGAAGAAAGATTAAAGCAGTTCGTTCAGATCGTGGTGGCGAATATCTTTCAAATGAATTTGATCAACACCTTAAAGACTGTGGTGTAGTACTGCAGTTAACTCCACCTGGAACACCTTAATTAAATGGTGTGTACGAACGGAGAAATCGAACATTACTTGATATGGTTCGATCCATGATGAGTCACACGGTAGTACCTGATTCATTATGGGGTTATGCTCTTTTGTCAGCTGCTCTTATACTTAACCGAAGTCCGTCTAAAGCTGTAGACAAGACTCCATATGAGTTATGGAAGGGAACGGTCCCTAAATTGTCCTTTATTCGGGTTTGGGGCTGCGAGGCTTATGTCAAGTGGAGACACGAGGATAAGCTCGGCCCGCGATCGGTCAAGACATACTTTATTGGTTATCCAAAAGGAATGTTTGGTCATTACTTCTATTCACCTACCGAACATCGAGTTTTTGTTGCGGCTAGTGCGAAATTCTTAGAGAAAGAGTTTCTCGAGAATAAGTCAATTAATAGAACCTTCGATCTGTCGGATATTCAAGAACCATCAACCGAGCAACCAATGGAGGAAGAGGTTCCTTCAACTTCTGCTACGGTTAACATCCCTATGGAACCTAGGAGGTCGGGTAGAGTTTCCATTCCTCCAGACAGATACATTGGTATGGTCGAGGATAATGAGAGAGATAATGTTTTACTCCTAGAGAGTAACGAACCCGCTACCTATAAAAGTGCCATGACCTGTTCCGACTCTAAGCTATGGCTTGAAGCCATGCAATCCGAGATGGACTCCATGTATGAGAATGACGTATGGGATCTTGTTGATTTGCCTGATAAGGTACGGCCTCTTCAGTGCAAATGGCTTTATAAGATAAAGCATTCCATAGAAGAACAACCAGACACCTATAAGGCACGACTAGTGGCAAAAGGCTTCACTCAAGTGCAAGGATTGCATCATGATGAAATTTTTGCACCCGTACTTATGATGCGTTCCATTCGGATAATCTTACCGATTGCCACTTTTCATGACTATGAAATTTTGCAGATGGATGTGAAAACCGCCTTCTTAAACGGTTATTTGGAGGAGGAAGTGTACATGGCACAACCCGAAGGTTTCATTGATCCTAAAAATCCTAAGAAAGTTTGCAAGCTTAAGCGATCCATTTATGGACTTAAGCAAGCTTCTCGAAGTTGGAATCATCGTTTCGGCCAGGTGATAAAAGAGAATGGTTTCACTCGATTGGTCGAGGAACCATGCTTGTATGTCAAGTCGAGTGGGAGTAAGATTGTCTTCTTAATATTGTATGTTGATGACATACTCTTGATTGGGAATGACATCCCTCTCTTATCTTCGGTAAAAGTATGGTTAAAGAACCATTTCCAGATGAAAGATCTGGGTGAGGCACAACGCATATTGGGGATCCATATCTATAAAGATAGATCACGACGGATGTTATCACTCAGTCAGGAGTCTTATATAGATAAGATTATTGAGAGGTTCAGCATGACCAACTCCAAGAAGGGGAACCTTCCAATGATTACTGGGATGCATTTGAGTAAAGCTCAGGCACCCAAGACATCGGAAGAGGTCGAGCGCATGAGCCGTGTTCCTTATGCATCACTTATAGGATCGATCATGTATGCCATGATATGCACACGTCCGGACGTGGCATATGCATTATGTATGACGAGTCGGTACCAAGGCAATCCAGGTGAAACACACTAGATGGCTGTCAAAAACATCCTTAAGTACTTACGAAGGACTAAGGATTGGGTATTGACTTATGGAGGAGCCACTGAGCTATGCGCAATCGGTTACACAGATGCTAGCTTCCAAACGGATCGAGATGACTCGAAATCTCAGTCTGGATTCGTCTTTACTCTTAATGGCGATGCGGTCAGCTGGAAAAGCTCCAAACAGAGTGTTATAGCAGATTCTACAACTGAGTCCGAGTACTATGACGCTTCAGAAGCTGCAAAGTAAGCTATATGGATGCGTCAGTTCTTGCAAGGACTAACCGTAGTTCCTAGTTCGAATGACCATATCACCATCTATTGTGATAATAGAGG
>JAIUZE010007147.1:0-58315 GCA_022085475.1 Heliosperma pusillum | reverse complement strand
TATTTCATTAGCGACGGAATATTTGCGACGGACACGAATTCCGTAGCAAAAAAACCTTTGCGACGGATCCTACGACGGAAATAGAATCTTGCGACGGATTTGCGACGAATATTCCGTAGCAGAGTTTCCAACCATGGCGCCTAGAAAATTAACATGGCGGGAACCTCTGCGACGGAAGTTCCGTCGCAATTTGTAATATTGCGACGGATTTTGCGACGGAAGTTCCGTCGCAAATTCAAATAATTGACTGAAATATCACAACTGGCAAAGCCAGGTGGCATTTCTTTCTGTGACGGAAATTCTCTTTCTGCGACGGAAAATCCGTCGCAAATAATATTTAATAATAAATCTTGCGACGGACTTGCGACGGAAATTCCGTCGCAAGGTTTTTTGATATAACCAACAGCGAAGTCTTTCCCCGTATATCATTATACATAAATCAATTAAAAATCCGTCAACTCTACCTAAGACCCCACCGGCGCCACCCTAACCCAAGACCACCGGAGCCACCACAAACACCACCGGAACCACCACCTACACCACCGGAGCCTTCAATTGGTACGCCCCTCTTTCTATCTCTCTCCCTCTTCTTAATTTGATTTTTCAGATCTACCACCCCCTCCCCTTGCCTGCCGCCGCCACCCCCTCCCTGCTGCCGCCACCCCCTCCCTGCCGCCGCCACCTCCCTCCCTGCCGCCGCCCCCACCCCCACCCCCACCCCACTGCCACCCTCCCTCCTTTGAATTGTTGTAATTATTAATATAGATAATTATTATTACTCCCTCCGTCCCGGTCATTTGTCGTGCTTTACTTTTGTCACAATTATTAAGGAAATGTTGTTCATATATGATAGACTTAGTACCCGTTCAAGAATTACGCATTAGGTGTAATTCTTGAATAGTCCCCGTTTTGGGACTGTCTTTGAATCTTTAATGCCATTTAGGTGGTAAATACTAATCATTTTTTTAATTGTTATTTGACGATTAAGTTTGGTTGACAGTTCCTTTAATGTTCTCTGAATACATATGGAGAGTGACAAGTCATTCAACATTGTGTATTTGGAGAACTGTAGGGAATTGCTGCCGAATTGCGACGCAAAAGTTGACTTTATGTTTGACTTGACTGCCACCTGTACAGTCAAGTCAAACATTCAGTCAACATTTGCGACGGAAAGTCACGTTTTGCGACGGAAATTCCGTCGCAACTGTTGACTTTATGTTTGACTTGGCTGAACAGGTGGCAGTCAAGTCAAACTTTCAGTCAACAGTTGCGACGGAATTTCCGTCGCAAAACGTGACTTTCCGTCGCAAAAATGTGCGACGGATTAATCCGTCGCAATTACTGCTGTTTGCGACGAAAATAAGCGACGGACACTATCCGTCGCAAATCCGTCGCAAATCAGTCTTTAGCGACGGAAATTCCCTATTTAGCGACGGAATAATCCGTCGCAAAACGAACTTTATTTTGTAGTGGAATAGCATACATTTTTTTTAATTAAAATTTGCAATGAGTGAGAATACCATGAATCATACACGTGGGTCCGTGATATAATTTGCCTTATGACGAGATTTAATAAATTTATGCCCACGCATGATTTCCTTTATATCGGATAACTATGACTTGACCGATATTAGAAACTCCAACTCTTACAAACCACTTTAATTAAAAAAAACATAAAAAGAATATGATCAGATATTTATATAATATTTTATTATTGAATTTTATTTATATTATCTATCTATACTATCTATTAAATCTTGAAACCAATGGACTTCCATGTAATTAAATAAAGTTATACAAATTAATTATACTATATAATTTTTAATCGATAGCGTTGTGTGATAAGCCTGATCAAGGAATTTCAATGTAAATATCAAATAATTTTGGTTGAAGTATAAATTTAGGAAATACCAAAATAGGGTGATTTTTCTTAAAATAAACATGTCTCACTTATGGTATTAATTAGTAGCATAGAATATACATTAAATTAAAATTTTAATATTTTGGAAACTATTAAAAGGTAAATAAATCAAGCTAGGTTTAAAAGAATATAATATTGGATAATTCTTTTAAATTGATTTAACATATATGTAACATATTTATATAAATATATGAGCCTCTTAAAATTGCATGTGTACTCAAATTGCATGTTTAATCATCAGCTAATGAAATTATAGTAATCAATCTGTTCAATAGTCAAAGTAACAATATTGAAACCGGGAGTAATAAAAGTAATAGAACAACAACGGGAGTAGTGAAATGTTTTCAGATTTTTATATTAAAACAAGAACATAGTCTTTTTGCTTGATCATTTTACCAAGAGAATGAAGAAGAAGTTCTATCTTATTATTCTTCTTCTTTGAAGTAAGATAATTTATAATACTCAATTAGTTTTGCTCTAAATTCTAGTGCCGGAATCAGAGTGTAACGTTGTAGTCTTATCCCACAAGAATAATCGTGTAACCCGGGGAATATAATAGGGTCGGTTATTTCTTGGAGGAAAGCTTATTTAATACGTGATTCTAAAAATTATCCAAGTTGTATATTATTTCCGGGTATCGGATTGTTATCTTTCGCAGGTTTCGATCATCATATTGCCTTCAAGAACCAACATAGTTGTTGTAAGTCACGGATTTATTGAGGATCGTTACTAAATTGCTCGTGCATTCGAATTTGCAAAAGGTAGGGTTATACCCTACTCAATCTACCTCATGGTGTCATCAATCCGTCTCGGGCGAGATATCCCATGTCTCGGGAGAGACATACCATGTCTCGGGAGAGACATACCATGTCTCGGGCGAGAAGATTCCATCTGTGGCTTGATGATTCTTGTGATGTTTATGTTGTTATGGCCATGGATGTGAATGTAGTTATGACGGTATGATTTTATAGGTTTATAAACACGGTGCTGTACTCGCAGCAATTTATATGTTCGGAAACATGATGGGCATAGCTCAAAGACCAAACAAACAGCATATAAGAGTCTATAAACATGATGCTATACCTGAAACTCTTACTAATAATTCATTCACAGTTCTTAACCAAAACGAGTCTCTTATATACACAAGTATAACTGTATAAGTGTTGATGTGAAAGCCTGGACTTGAGGTTCTCAGTCTATGTGAATGTAGTTATATGGTATGATATGAATATTGATGTGATTATTGATATGAGATGCCAATATGCGGATCGAGTAGGTCGTCAGGCGTACGGAGTATATGTGTATATTGAGATGTCGATTTGCGGATCGAGGAGATCGTCATGCGTTCGAAGTATTATTGTTCACTATTGTTGTTTTGATCAATCATTCCGAAATGCGGATAGTGGAGGGAGAGTAAGAAGCGAAGACATGATCTTGTGTGTTATTATTGATTCACTAATGATGTTGCTTACTGTTGATTGTTGCTGATATCATTTTGTTAAACTCCTGATTCGGATCGTAGGATCTTACGATTCTACGATCCAAAAAGTGGTGACCGATCCTGATCATGGGTAGAATCTTAATTTTGTAGGATCTTACGATTCAACTTGATTCATATATTTCTAAAGTAGAATCTTAACCCGATTTTACGATTATACGACTCGATCCTATATTACTAACATTTCAAATTTCAGTTGCTAAACTTTGATATGTCACTTTGAAAGTAGAAAATTATTATAAATGGAAACAATTTTCGGGCTCTGCTAGGAAAATAGTGCTTTGAGATTTAAACATGATATTTTAACATAACTTGATTACACAATTATGTATTTTAGTTCATTTGTAGGATTTTACAATTCTACGATTAGATCTTATCAATTCGATCCTAGTAAGCTCATCGATCTAAAGTAGGATAACAACATTGGCTGATAGAGATTGTGTAGTATATTTTCCTAATCAACCTTTAGTTGACTTGTTTGGTGTGTGTGTGTGGGTGGGGGGGGGGATGTGTGTGTGTCATCCACCCAACTATTTTATGAAAACCCATCTAATCAGATTGCGTTGTTGACGATTCTTATAACAGTAAGTTTCCCTTATGATATATATATATCCTCACAATCTTCTAACGGGTCAAGTATCTCCCACTTGGGCAGACAATACAAGCCTAGAGAATCACAAATAACTTGTATTTTCCTACCCACGTTGGTGTTATTTGACCCGTCACAAGCTTGTGACGAATATGTCCGCTACAAATGCGAATGGGTTTTTTTATATGGTAACCCTGTGTTTTTTCAAATTCTACGTGGTAACCTTACTTTTCAAACATCACACATGGTAACACTCAACTCTATTAATACCTATTGGCATGACCCTCGACTATTTTTTTCGTTAACTTGGCCGTTAAGTATGTAACATGACCAATTGAATTATGAGATTTTCTCTAAGGTAACCCTCTATTTTATAAAATTCTACAAGGTAATCCTTTTTTTGTTACGAGTGAAACACTTTTAAAAATAACTTTTGAGTTCCTCAATTTACCATTCTTAGCACGTTTTCTACTCAATTACTTCAAAAAAGGTCAACTCTCGATATCATCATCTCTTTAAGGTATCATTATCGCAATTCTTCAAAAACCAGATTCGATGAATAACAAATAAATCCACTATTAAGCTTTAAATCGTATGTTTACAAATGAATTCTCATTCCTCAGTTATACACAACTTTATTACGCCAATTTGTAGAATAACTAAAGTGAGGCAGTGTTAGTTGTTTGCAACATTTCAATTTTGGGGTATTAATGATGTTTCGAAAATAAAAGTTTTTTAATTAAATGAAACCAATGTATCAAATTTGGGATTGATTATTTCAATGCTCGGTATAGAAAACTTTTACTTTGACATTTAGAAAATTTTATTAGGAGTTATTTTAAATAGAGCAAAGTTCGTACTAGATTTTCTTTTAAAACTCGGTTAATTAAAGGATAATAAAGATAGATTTGATAATTTTGGGTGTAATTGAGTAAAAATGTGGAAAAAAGATTAATTAAAGAATTATTTTTTTGAGCATGTGTGATTTTTAGAAAAAGGTAGGGTTATCTTGTAGAATTTAAACAATTAGAGGGTTACGTTTTAGAAAATATCATAAATCAATTGGCCACGTCACATATTTAATGGACAAATTGACGGGAAAAATAATTAAGGGTCACGTCAATACGTATTAATAGAGTTGAGGGTTACCATATGTGATCTTTAAAAAATAGGGTTACCACGTATAATTTTAAAAAGTACAGGGTTACCATATACAAAAACCTAGTGAGAATTTATGTTCTTATAATAACCACTCGATATTTGATCATGCCAAAATGCATTTATGAGGCTTGTAGATAATATTTTTAGTGTGTACAAGTTGCATTTAGAGTGTATGAATAAGAATCTTCTTTTCTATAAAGCTAAGTCTTTTAAACTCCTCTCATTGGTCCCTTATTTTTAAGAAATGAAATGCCATTTTTTTCCTTTTCAATGTTTCTTCCTTAATGTAGGGTCAGCTTATTTTTTTTTCTTTTATTTTTCTTTTTCCTCAACTCTACCTATTTCTATAGAATTCAATCTACAACCTCCAATTATATCAATTATACAAATACATACAATCAACTATGCAAAAATTCATATATGATATTGCAAATAAATTATGGACATCAACAACAAATTAGAATTGAAAATAATAAATAGATTGATACTTGAGAAGTTAGAAATATCAAACCTTGGAAAATATTGTTAGAGAATAAATTAACCAAAAATTTACATAATTTTATTTGGTTAAATCAATGCTTAAAAATAACTCATGCCATATTTTTGAATATTCGTAAGTTTTAGATTATTTATACACTTTGTAGTTCGTAACACACTTTACATCGAATCTCCTGTTATTGACTTCTTTATACTGTCACATCATTGAACACATAAACACACACTAATTTATATGCTTATATATTCAATGATAATGCATGTTATTACGACCCGTGTAAAATTGCACGGGTTTAAAACTAGTTAATATAAGTAAACAAGTTGCATTGAAGTTTAAACGAAAATCGGAAAACAATAAGTTTAATTTGTAGTCTGTCTACAAAAACGGGTGAACTTTAAACACCCATAAGTTTAGATGTAGACATGAGAAGGAAGTGATTCAAGTTCGATGTTATTGATTATCATCTTACGATTTTAACGGAATATCACATGTCTTAAATGCCCAGATGAAAAAGAGATGAGTGACATACGACTATTTTACAAAAATTGGACACACAATGATGAACCAAATGCATCCCCTCTTAACCGTGCGTACGTGCCTTTTGGTCGTGCGTATCTACTTGAGAGAGGAATGAATTGTGCCCAACTCTCATATACTTAGGCTAAGATTATACGGGTCTTAGCTAAGATTCTAAGTTTGAGTCTTTGGTAAGATTTTGGTAAAAATAGGGATAAAGTTGGTATCACTGTAGCAAAGTCTTAAGTTGGGTCTTGGAAATCCAAGACCCAACTTGAGATCCGTGAATAGTGTTTTGTAAGTCTAAAATGTGGATTAAACGGGTCCTACATATTATTGTTGAGACTTTTGATGAGTCTGAGGGATAATGTTTAAGAAATACAATAGTCTGAGATGAGTCTTAAAGATAGAATAATAATATTTTACTGTTGCTAAGACTTGTATTGGGTCTGTGGATAAACATAGTCTTAGCTTAGTTAGTTATTGACATCATTTTGCTAGGTCGTAGATTTGACACAGGTCAAGTACGGGTCGGGTCATTTTCAGATCAATAATTATCGGGCCATTTTTTAAGTCAAACCAATTTGAGTAGGGTCACTCCGAGGGGTTGTTTGGGTCATTTCAGGTTAAGATTTTGCATTTCGGATTACTTCAAGTCAAGTTTTGGATCCTTCGGATCAAGCTTTTCAGGTCGGATAATTCAAATCCGGTGTAGGAGGGGTTGCAACTTCTAAAAAAAGACAATAGAACTCAAACAACCGTAAATCTTACTTGAGACGGATCTCCCTAACAAATTAGAATTTGTGCTCAAACAAAACCCCTTGTTTCTCGCAAAAATCGGATCGCACGACCCTCCACCGTCACGCTGTTCGTCGTCACCCTCCTTCGACGCT
This sequence comes from Heliosperma pusillum, assembly GCA_022085475.1. Classification (NCBI taxonomy): domain Eukaryota; kingdom Viridiplantae; phylum Streptophyta; class Magnoliopsida; order Caryophyllales; family Caryophyllaceae; genus Heliosperma; species Heliosperma pusillum. Next base: position 51,241 of record JAIUZE010007147.1, on the reverse strand, counting down.
GTGTAATTAAAGGTATGTATAAATCAGTATTTTTCTTATTGTTTCTTCATAATATTAGTGTTGTTTGAATGATGAAGCAAATATGCTATTTCAATTCAAGTATAGTAGTATCAGTTTAATATTTGTGATCATTGTTAGTGTTAGATAATTGTTCTGTGATTAGTGTAGCAGCTAATTAGATACGAGTAATTGATTATAGATGCGATGGTTTATTATTCTACGCTTTTGAAACATGGAATTATGTTTTATTAGCATATTTTGATGTTGCAGTGCTATCTAATTACTGATTACTAGAGGAGTTTGTGTTTTTTAATTGTTTGAAAGTCGAAACAAGGAATTATCCGCTTAAAGTACGAGATAATTCGTGATATTGATTTACGAGTTAACGAAAGCCTGGATACAAGTAATTAGCCGCTTAAATTACATATGCTAATGTAGATGTACTAATACCGGATCGTTTTCATAGTCTCAACTAGAATTCAGGTTATTCTGCATCCTGCACGATGCAATGATTTGTCCAGGTCAGCATATGACCGGTGAAAGCCCGTTGCAATTTACATACTTTATGACCCTTTTGAACTAAGGCAGCGAAACTTGCAACTCGACTGGTAAAAAAGTAAAGTCGCTGAAATATTATGATTCTAACTGTAAAGTTTGTATTGCTATGCCATTTATACAATAAGGCAATAAGCAGTGTTCACCGGTTTGTCTATAATTGAAAAATGTCCAAATCATTTTTTTACTCGAAGATTATTAGACTGAGAACGTCAAGTCCAGGCTTTCACATCAACACTTATACAGTTATACCTGTGTATATAAGAGACTCGTTTTGGTTAAGAACTGTGAATGAATTATTAGTAAGAGTTTCAGGTATAGCATCATGTTTATAGACTCTTATATGCTGTTTGTTTGGTCTTTGAGCTATGCCCATCATGTTTCCGAACATATAAATTGCTGCGAGTACAGCACCGTGTTTATAAACCTATAAATTCCCTATTTCTGAAGTGTCCTGTGAAATGCTTTATTTATGCAGTTTTTGTATGACAAACTTGGATGCTAAGACTTCTTAGCCAGAGTGGCATCGATAACACTGATAGCTGTAGTAAGCAAATACCGCTATAAACCCGTGAATTCCACGGGACCAAAAACTAGTTATACTTTATACTCCTACAATCTGTATTAATTATTGTATAATATATAAAGTCAACCTCTAAAAATCTCAATTAAATACCCTCCTTTTCCAATCAAGCAATCAAATACCCATTATCTCCATAAGAAACTCAGCGTCTTTACTCCCCTCCTCTCAGAAATTAGGGTTTGTACCAAATTTCCCCTTTTTTAATTTCTTATTATGTTCAATTATTTCATGTGAATAGTGTGTTTTATATGGTTTATTATGATCATTTGAATTCCTAATCGTCGACTAGATTTTAGGTTTGTGATTTCATCATTATTGTTGTGTTTTTTTCTTGTTTATTTGTGATGTTATGAATTTGAGATGATTGTTTCTTAAATTTGGTGGCTTTATATCATATGAAGGACAAAAATGGCAGCAAAAGACGGTGATACCCATGGCTGGCCGAAACACCAGTATATTTACCGTTCATTTGAAGATGTAGAACAGCCCAGCTGGCCTTTCGGTCCCGAGAAACGCCGGTATATTTTTTAAAACGGATTTTTATTGTGTGTTTGCTTGGTATATTGGAAAATTTTCTAAGTTGAAATTGAAATATTGAATCATAAAGTATAGAAATTATATATATTGGACAATTGATATGATTTGATATTTTAATCCCTTTCATATGAATACTAGGGTGAATATATTGTATTGTGTTGGACTTGGTAGAGTAAGGACCTCATAAGTCACAATGAATCAACTCAAACATCTATTGGCTTTGTTATCACCCAGTGGGAACGGTGATCGCGTCTGCTTTGCCCTATCCTATGACAGATTTAACAACATTTACTATGATCCTTATGAGAGAAAAAACCACAAATTTCTGATATGTAGTACATGTTTTGTAAAGATGGGTGTCCTAAGTCTCTGATGCCATATATCCTCTTTGCGCTTTTTAGTAGCCAATACTATTTGAATTCGGAATGGGTACATGACGTAAATAATAAATGCCACCTCTATAATCACTTAATGCAATCAATTTCTTGCGATTAAGATCGTGAATAATGCACATATCCAAATAATGTTGGCAGCAAGCACACCCTAATTCTCGTCTCAATTTCTGAATTGAAATTAAATTGCACTTTAGATCCGACACATGTAGCACATTGTCTAATGTTATAAGAGAACACAGTATTACTCATCCAACTTTAGTGACTTTCAAAGGGTTGCCATTAATCTGTCTTTTCGCCAACAAACGTTTAGTAAAAAACCTATTTTTATTTTGTTTGTATTTGCAATTATTTTTGTAATTCTTTGTCGTAAATTGACTGGGTTTTGGATGGTTTCGAAACAAATTATGGTACTAAAATATATGTCGAGAATGGTGTTTTGGTGGAGGAAAAGATCGATTCTCATCATCCTAGTCATCCTCATGGTCCGATTAGGTAATGTTTAATGTTTTTTTATGATGAATATGATAACTTTGTTTCTTTGTTTTCCGTGTTGAAGTTTAACGTAGGTATTGTTCAGGTTTTCATATGTTGGTCTATCGTACGATGAACCAGATTGCTTTGAAAAGCCTTCTGAACATTTTTCTCAAACTATTGAAATGGCTAATCCAGCATTGGCCTACTACAATAGTACAAACGTATGTTTTTTTAGGGGATTGCTATATCTCGCCTCCCATTTTACTCATCCCGCCCCCACAATTACTTTTTTGCCCTTTATTATTTGACCCACCAACCTTTATTATTTCCCCTTTATTATTTTAAAATTTAAACCGTCATAAATTTAAAATTCAAAATTCAAAAAATCGCTTCAAACCGTCATAAATTTAAAATCGCTTCCTTCTTTATAAAAACATCAACCTCTTTATTGTCTGTCTAATCTCTTCCTTCTTTATCGAAATAAAAACCGCTTCATGTCTCTCTAAAACGTAAATATAAAAAACCGCTTCATGTCTCTCTAAAACGTAAATATAAAAAACCGCTTTAAGCACACTCGTTCTTCAACCGCTACTTCTTCCTCTTCCTCTTCCTCTTCCTTGTTTATTCATACAAGGTATGTTCAATCTTCCTTCTTTATAGTATTAAATTTAAATTTGTTAAATTAGTATATATTAGTTTATAGGTTGAGATAGATTAGAAACTATGTGACGATTAGAGCCCATTAGGATGCGTTATATTGATTTTGTGTGAATCGTTAAATGTTGAATTTTGAAATTACAAAAATAAAAATCCGGAAAACGGGCTCATTCGTGTGAATTACACGAATTGACCTAGGCCCATCCATGTAATCCACACGTCTGGGTCATGGCTCATTCGTGTGAATTACACGAATGGACCTGGGTCATGGCTCATTCGTGTGAATTACACGAATTACACGAATTGGCTCAGGTCCATTCGTGTAATTTGACACGAATGAGCCATGGCCCAGACGTGCGGATTACACGAATGAGCCCGTTTTCCAGATTTTTTTTTTGTAATTAAATGTTTTATTTTAAAATAAACTGTAATTAAATGTTTTATTTTAAAATAAACTGTAATTAAATGTTGATAATATATTTACGTACTTTTGTTAATTACAATTGTAATTACGTTTTTTGTATATGTAATTAAATGTTTTGTTTTTTTTATTATTATTTTTATAATATAGATGTTGGAAAATGATGATTGTAGGTCCAAACTTCATGCATCATATCGTCGGAAAAAAATTAATGTGAGGGTTGGAGATACTAGTATTTGGTCGAGGGAAAAACCTAATGAGCCTGATTTTTATCCAGAGGAGTTTGAGCAGTTCGAGAGAGATCTTGAAGAAGAGGAACGAAATTATCAAGGGTCGGGCAATGATGAGGGGGGTAATGAGGTGGCGGGTAATGTTGAGGAGACAAATGTGGAGGCGACATCTGTTTTTCGGGTTAGGCGGGGGCCGCAGGGTAGGTTTAAGAGCTATGCTTCGGGGTCTAGCAGTTCGGTTGTTGAACCGCGTAGGAAAGTAAGGGATGGGGGGAAAGATTCGAGCTGGATATTGAGGGGGCCATCACTGGGGGGTCCTTTAGTACCGGATTTGATTCCGAGTTTTGGTGGACACATTTCTTACGTTATGTGGAATCAGCGTGGCTTTGAGCGTGGTTTGTTGACTAAATACACTAGAGAAAGATCATTAGTTGAGCTCCGTAAGTGGATTTTGTCAGATGAGGTTCACGCGATAATTGCGGAATCGGATCTTAGTCATTTGCCCAACCTTATGCATAAAAATTTGAACATGCCGTTGTTGTGTGCATTTATTGAGAGGTGGCAGCCGGACACCAACACATTTCACATGCCATGGGGTGAGATGACGATACTGGTGCACGATGTTGCGGAGATCCTTGGGATTAGTATTGATGGGGATTCTTGTAGCATACCCGAGGCTGATATGGCACATCCCGTGCTTGGTATGTCGGAGTTGTTGGCTATGACTGAGGCTCAGTTAGGAGAGCAGTGGGAACAAGGTAATGATGCAAAGATATACAAGGGCAATTTGATTTTACAAAGAGCTTTGAAAGAGTTGGTTGTGGGGGGCAAGCGGGGAGTGGCTTCTGAGGTTCAGGGTTACTTGATGATCTTATTAAGTTCGACATTATTTGTTGACAAATCTAGTGATAGGGTTGGGGCAAACATATTCCCGTTGCTTAGAGATGTTCGTAGCATTAGTAAGTATGCTTGGGGTGTCGGCACATTGGCTTATCTATATAGGCAGTTGGGTATTTCTTCGAGGGCTGATTGTAAGGGTTTATGTGGTTGTTTGACCTTGTTGCAGTCGTGGATCTTCGAGTACTTTCCCTGTTTTAGGCCGATGGCGACCTTGGTAACCAGTCCTGATACTCCGAGGGCTTCAATATGGTCTACCAGTTTCGTACCACGCGCTGAGGCGGATAAAGCACTTGTAAAATACCGAGAGCAGTTGGATTTGTTGCCTATAGAGTCGGTAGCTTGGAGACCGTACCCTCAGAATCCCGAGACTAAACACCCTAGTACTGCGTTTCAGGGGTTGTTGAGATTTATCGATATTGTTGAGCCATACTATCCTGAGAGATGTCTTCGACAATTTGGGTACATGCAGACCATCCCGCCCCCCATGCCTCCCACTGACAGGGCTTACCGTCCAGTTAAGTCGATTGCATATGATGTGCAATATGACGGTGCGAGGTTGGACTACGTGTGGAATAATTGGAAAATTCACAGAGTACATTTGGATAGGCGTTCATTGCCCGCTCACCCACCACATGCTTACACGCAAGGGTATATGGAGTGGTTTAGTACACATTCGCATCCTTATGTGATAAATGTTCCCCGTGATGACGGTGAGCTGCCCACATCGAGGTCCCACTTTCCGACTACGGTACGTTTAATATATATTTAATTTTATTATTAATGTGTATTCATATACATATGTTTCAATTTTAATATAACTGTGTATTCGTTTACTTTGCAGCTTGGTCAGTCGTTTATTCACCGTTTCTCACAGTTCGAGGATATTGAAGACCCTGCAATGATCGAAGAATTAAGGCAGTTTATGAGGATTGTTCTTCCAGAAATACGAGCATACACTGGTAGACCCCCAGCTCATAATAGGGGGAGAAGCTCACGTGGTCGCACCGATAGGGGGAGAGGCTCACACGGTCGCACCGATAGGGGGAGAGTTGATGGCGGTCGCACCGGTTGACTGACGTTTTTTTTTTCCTTTGTTTGTTGGGCTTTTTTTAGACTTTGTGCATTATCTTTTATGTGCTTTGTTAGACTTAGTTGTTGGACTTTGTGTTTTTAGGTGTTGGATTTTTTATTTTTAGTTATTGGGCTTATTTGTTTGATTTGTCATTAAAAATCAAAAACAAATTTTGATACTCAAAGGCAAAATAAATTCTTGATTAATAAATTCTTGATTAATAAATTCTTAAATTACAAACCAAAGCCAAAACTAAAACTAATTATTTCTAGGATCCCACAAAAGTCCCTTACTTACATAATTCCACCAATAATCAAGTCTGACTTTATAAATAAATTGATAATATTCAATGTCGAGAGAACGATTAACCTTCCATAAATTGTGTATAGGAGGCATGACACATTCGTCATTAATGCGTACACGCACCCAATGATCCCATGTATGAAGTATCCACAAAATACCATACGGAGCGCGAACACCTGGTGTAGACCGTAGAGGTAAGTACGTGGAACACCTATACCATGAATGTACGCCATTATAGTGTGTCATACGCAAGCTACATACTGTCCAATTGAACGCTGTTGCAAAACCAAATAAATCCAAGTCTTCTATCCAATTAGGCGTATCACAAGGTGCATGTCTAGCTCATTTGATTCGTCTACAAGCTTTGTCACGTTCACCATCGTAAATGGTCACATATACTTGATTTTTTAACTCGATCAATAGTAGTCGTCGCATTTGTAGATAGTTCTCCTCATCCCGTGGGAAATATCGGTATATTTCATACATGAATTTTAAGGATTATAACGAAATTATAATATATGAAATACGAGTCATAAACGAAATGCATAAAGATTAGAATTAACCTTCTGGTCCTAGCAATATGGCCTAAGAACAAATATCGAAATCGATATTCTCCTAATTGTTGCACCCAAGATGCTCTGAGATATGCCTTTTCTTGTGCTATAAAAAATACAAAAATTACTGATGATTTTTGTGTCAAGAATTGAATGATGAATTATGTAGAGAAGAAGAGTTTATATAGAACTCTCCTCCTCTCTTCTTTTACACGTCCAAATAGAAGTCTAGTAGAGGGAAGAGTCTTCCCTCTTTTTCTTCTACTTGTATTAGGAATTGGAGTTAAGATAGGATTATTCCTTCTTTTATTTATTTAATGTATAATATGTGTATGTAATATTATAATATATACGTCAATTATAAACATCGTATATTTATAATTTGCTAATTAAATATAACAGTTTATATTTAATTACGAATTAACATTTAACTCGTTTAAGCTAACATTATTTAATCGTATTAAATAATTACATTATATACATTAGTTAGATATAACATTTTATATTCAATTACGAATTAACATTTAATTCGTCTCAGCCAGTATTATTTAATCGTATCATCATTACATTGACTAACCTTTTAGTCATATACATCGACTAACATTTTAGTCATATAAGGCATCAATATGATCATATTTTTCATATAATCATATCTCTCAAACACATCCTTTAAGTATGACTTTTAGGGACCAGTTGATCACCGCCATTAAAATGACAATAACGTCAAACTTCTAGCAAGCTAACCGTTATCGATAAACGTTAATCAACTGATAAGAATACTAAGTATACCCTGTGAACCTGTAAGAGATTTATACACGTTATCACACTAACTGTGGAGGACACTAGCTCCAACACATCCCCTGTTTTTGCATGTGAGACAACTCGAAATGACAATGACCATCGCCTCTAGGGTCAAAAGCATCTACAAAACCATCTTGGTTCGGCACCGGTACATATTCCTTATAATCGAAAGCCTCGATGTCACCAACAAGATTATAATTTATCTCAAGAGGAGTTCCTTCACCTACAATGAATTATTTACAACATTAAGTTAAAAGAAAATAATAACAGAAATTAACTAAAGAAACTAATTACTTTTTAAACTAGAATGTACCTCCATTATCATTACTTGTTGACGTTGACGTACTCGGGTTAGTACGTCTGGCATGCTCCACGACAGATTGATTACGAGTATTGGACTTCCTTGGACGACCACGAGGTATATCTATAATTTCCGGGGGTTCAACAACCTCGTTCTTGGGAAACAACTTACTGAAGAGCGTCTCAATAATATCTCTTTGGACTGAATGGTGGGATGTTCGAACTTTTTTGAAAAGTTCCTCCCTGACTTCATTACGGTCACAACGACGATGAGTGGATTCTGTGTAAGTCAACCTTGACCAAAATTCACACATCATCCGGGTGGATTCTTTTGTTCCGACCTAACAACCTATGTAGCTTACAAGCACACAACAATCTATGGGTGTTCCATAAAGTACAACCACATCCATCCTCCACATCAGTACATCACCACCCAAATTAATACCGCGAACAAACTCACTTACATTTCTAAAATAGATGCCGCTGAACATTGAAAATAGTTTCCGATTATACAAATTAGAGACAACGGTCTAGCTAATTGAATCTTCTAATGTCTTCCGAATCTCTATGTGTTGACCATGCATCATAACATCAGCTCGTGTCCACAAATTGTCCATGGTAAGCTCAACTGATCATAACCACATTTTCAATTGCGCATGAGCGGACTCAACTATAGATGTACATGTGTTACCAAAATGAACCACCAAATTTGTGTAACATTTGGCAAACATATGAATTTTAACCCACCATTGAGTCTGAAGATAAGTGATAAGCCCGGGATAACAAAAATACTTTCTCCTTAACTCTCCCTACTCCCTTTGACAATCCTCAAGCGTTTTTGCGTCAATCACTTTCTTCCAAGCACCATGTTCTAAACGTTTCCCGAAATTTCCATCTTTTTCCGAGTTTGTTGCTCTCGTCTCAACTGCATTGTAAATATGTCACATACACAAGAAATGATAGGATGTGGGAAATACATGAGGAAGTGCTGCAATTAGGCCGGCTTCATGATCACTGACAATGACCGTCGGCCTCACACAAGGTTCCAACAATGATTCCAGCCTCCTCAAAACCCAAGTATAACCATCAGTGTTTTCTCTCTTAATCAATGCATAGCCTATTAAAATTTTTTTCGGAACATGCGTGACACCAACACATTGAACCAAAATATGATTGTATTTGTTGGTTTTATATGTAGAGTCTACCAGGATAACATTTGACCACGCTTTAAGCATTTGCACTGCCTCAGGGTGAACAAACCAAACACGTTCAAGAGCACTTGTTACCTCATTTACCATGAACTCACGGATATAGCTAGCTTCGGTGGCCAAATGCAACATATATTGCACCCTATTCCTCCCGTCTCTATCATTTGCACTAAGTCGGGCATTTTCATTGTAGATTTGTTTCCAGCACGGAGCCGGTTGATCAGGAAACAAACGTGTGAAAGCATATCTAACCATCCCCGGTTTCACATGAGACTGACAATGTTGCTTAATAAATTTCTTATGTTCATCATAAAATTGTGTTCTACGTCTATGACCTTCAAGGAACTCTCCAAAAGAGTGATTGTGAAACCCACATTTCGGAACTACTACCCACATTGCCAAACCTCTTTTTTTCATCTTTAGTGCAAATCGACACATAAATTTTTTTGTAGCTGATTTCCTTAGCGGTTTCTCCGGAACCTTGGCCTTGCTTACGTAAGGTCCATACCGATCACATGTGATCATTTTAAACGGGAGACGCTTTTCCATGTGATACTTATACTTTACCAAATGAAACCCTAACTGTAACACCCGCAAATGTACTCTATTTTTATAGTAAAAATATTATATAGATACTTTTCAGCGAAATTTAGTTTTAGTTTAGAATTAAATTTTCCGTGTCTAATTTAGAATTTCCGAGTTTGTTTTCGGACTTTACGCGAGATTCCGAGTAAGTTACGTCTTAAGACTTTTTTGGGCTTTTTCTCATGTTTTCCACTTACTCTTTCATATACTCCCTCACTACCCTAACTCCCTCATTCAATCTTCTTCTTCTTCCTCACCAAGAAACCCCAAATCCCTAGCCTCCATATTTGATCCATCTTAGAATCGTCACTACTCTTTCATTTCTCGCTCAAATTCACTAAGGTTCGTCTTATTCGTTCCCTCTCATCTTCCTCTATCCGTATTGGTAATAAAATTACCGTCTTTCTCGCTTTTCAATTTATCCGTTTTTCTCAAAGGTGAATTATATTCATCTTTTGTCGTCTTTATTTAGGTGGAGACCTTCAAGAACCCGATAAGGATTTCTATCTAGTGGAGGAAGACTTAGAAATCGATTAAAGACGCATAAAGGTAACGGTGAAGGGTTACTCGATATCATTTACGTGTTTTTAATGTGTTTTCTATGTTAGTAATCGTATTTAGAATAAGATTAGTAATCATAGGAATTGGGTTGTTGATGATAGTTGTTGTTAGTTGATATTTGATAATGAGAATTGATGATGGATGATGATAATTGAAGTTGGTTAATATTCATAAGTGTTGAAGTGATGATTTCGTGCATATGTTGTTGGTTTCAATCACTCGTTGTTGTTAAACTTGTGTGTGGATCTATTTTGGGGAAGCCATGGTTGAGTTTAGAACAAAATGGGATGTCTTGACCCAAGTCACGGTCGTGAAACTCATGTCACGAGCGTGAAATGAGAGGCAGACTCAATACCCTTGCGTAACAGACATTTCACGAGCGTGAAATGTAAGTCACGGTTGTGAAACTCATGTCACGAGCGTGACATACAAGTCACGGTCGTGACGACTGTAGTTTCACTGCACTGACTCATTTTTGTAAAATGATCATATCTCCTTCGTTACTTGCTTGTTTTGGGCTTGTGACCTACCGTTGGAACCGTAGTTATGATCGTTTGAAGTGGACCCTTGTTTTAGTTGGTTTCCAAACATGTTGTTACGAGAGGGGATCTATGTTTCTTATTTATTATGCTTCATAAACTTGTTCAAATGCTTATGTATCATGTATTGATTCATTTTTATCATAGTTAAATTTATATAGTTCCCTATTCTCATGTTGGTGGCGGTTTTTGATATGTCCCCCATTTGAGTGTTTTACAAATGCTACGGTTTGAGCACTAATTTCCTATGTGCTTTGTACTCTCATTCCCTTGGCTACCTTCACGTTCGTATGGCTGGAATGTCGGAACGATGAGTGTATCCTTACTGCTTAAGTGCACGTGTTAGTGGGCATATGACGACGTTGTTGGGAGGCGAACGCTTTGCGTTGAACGACCCGGCCGTCAAATGTTGTATACTTGCGAGGTGGTGTCATTTGCATGTAGCGTACCGCTTGTTATGAGGCTTGTGCTCTTTTCCGCCTCTTTCGTGAAGGTTGACCGAATTTGGGGTACTCGGCGTCTATGATTGACGAGTCTTGGATGTGGAACGTCTTACCACATGTCGAATCGGGAAATGTCTTATTCCGAGAGTCTGGCCAGATTTAGACTAGGACCGTATTATTATCGTCGTCCTACCGAGAGGAAATTAGTCTACATATACGAAATGTAGCATCGTGTATGCGTTCAGGGAAATGTCTTATCCCGTGGATGCCTTTTAATCATACTTGTCATGTACACGGTGCTAGTGCGTTCATTTACCGTGAGAGATGTCGTCAACGTATTGTACGTTTGAATGGATGATTATATGATTGATTATTCATGATCTTTGGATGACTTGGCATGGTTTGTTTGTCGAGTCTCAATCTTATCAAACTTATGCCGCTAACGGTGAGATGCAAGCCCTAGTGTGAGTATATGGTTGCCTAAGAGTGTTTATCCCCGAGTCTATCTATAGCATGATGGTTACGGATTTGCACTTCATGTACCGATACCTTATATATCGAAATGCCTATTTATTATTATCGTATTTCATATGTATATCTATATATATGCATGCTTTACTTTTGTATTTTCGTTTATGTACGTTTAATGTGATATGGCTGGGAGAACCCGGAGTTACTCCCCACTGACTGTGGCGTTCATGTTTTTCATGGATGAACAGGTTGCTTGATTGGATGGCTTTTTGCTTGTGGTATTTTGGGTTCGGGTGTGAGCTAGCGGGCGTTGTCCCTGGATGAAACACCTCTAGACGTTATCTAGCTAGTTTGCTATTAACTTTGTTATTGGATAACACTTTGAGAGACTTCGTCTCTTTGTAGCATATTCTATTTTAGTTTGTAATTATTTGACATTCCTCGTATTTTCTATTTGCATGTAAAAAGTTTTAAAAATACCGTATCTTCCGCTATATAAATCACATGCTTGTTATGTTTTATTTCCGCTTTCGCGAGGGTTGTCACACTAACCCGTAAGCAACCTCATTAAATTTATTGAATGCTTCCTCAAACGTTGTAAACGGATTTTCAAAGACAAAAGAATCGCCGTAATCAACACCGTCTCCCACCGGTCCTTCATTATTTTCCTACTTAATTCCATTAAAAATTATATATACATTTTTTTTTAAAAAAAACCGATTTAAAAGGAATTTTTAAAAAAAAAAACCTTAAATACACGATTGAGCCTTAGCCAAAACGTGTGAAATACACGTCTGGGCCTGGGCTCATTCGTGCAGATCACACGAAATGGCCTGGCTCCATTCGTGTGGATTACACGTTTGGGTCTGGGATCATTCGTGTAATCCACACGAATGGGCCTTGGCCATTTCGTGTGATTTGCACGAATAATCCTTCGCCATTTCGTGTATTTCACACGTTTTGGCCTTGATCAGTTCGCGGATCTGACACGATTTCATATGTCAACTTAGAAAAAAAAAATTGTAAATCGAAATTTACCGTTGCATTTCCGGTGTTTCGAAATTCTTCAGCTTCATTTTTTGCGTTCCCCCGTTCTTCTCGTCATTTTCGTGACCCGCATTGTCGTTCCCGTCATCAAAATCGTTTCCCTCGCCGTAACGATAATTATAATGTTCATCGTTATAACGATAATGTTATTGCGCGTTCCAATCGCTTGAAAATCGAGGTTCGTTATCATAATTATTGTACGAATTTTAAAGATAATCGAAAAATTCATTACTGTCACTCATTTTTTAATAAACGGTAAAAAATAATTTTAGAGAGATGTTTTAGTGAGAAGCGCAAAAATAAAAAGTAAAATGAAATTAGGGGGCGGGATGAGTAATATAGGGGCGAGATATAGCAATTTTGTTTTTTTAATCCTTATTTAAAAAAGGGTTATTTAATGGGATTAATCTATCTTATGTCTCCCCTTCTCAATTTACTCCACCCTATGTTTTATCCCATATTAATCTTATCTTTTCCCTCATTTTTCTCATATTACACCACGCGTAATGTTTACCTGTTGTACCAGGTAATATTTATTTCTCAACAGGTTTTCTTCCTTTTTTTTATTTAACCTTTTTTACTCCTCCAAAACCTTCTTCACCTATCTATCTCTTCTTTCCTCTTACTTCCTTCTGTTAAGAATATTCTAGCACCAAACCTCCACTCATAATCATACGTTTATTGTTGCTATTAGTCTCCTACTAGCTAGATGACTCTCCTAATTGTTAGCTTGTATATCCTAGAAACTAGCCTTTTGTTATTAGGTTTAGTTAAGTTATCTTTGTTAATCTAACTATATATATGTGTATCCTGTACATCACATTTAATACAATTAATATAACTATCATTCATACTTTACATGGTATCAAGAGGCCTTAGATCCTCACGATCATAAAAATCCGTTTCCCGCATCTTGTATCGTGTATCCGTCTCTCAGTCCGAGCTCTTCTCCCTCTCGCAATGGCCAACCAGCAGCTTCAAATCACTAACGCAAGCCAACCAAACTCACCACTCACACTCGTCACCCTCCCCAATTGTATCCAACTTAAGGACACAATGACCTTCCGACAATGGCGCTTCCAAATCCGTGCTATCATGAACGGCCTTCACCTATTCTCCTACCTTGATGGCTCCAATCCTTAACCACCCACAACCATCACTGTTGCTGCCGTCCCGCCTGCAACCGCACCCACCACCGAAGCCAACCCCGCTCACTCAACTTGGTACCGTCAGGACCAACTTATCCTTGGTGCTCTCACCGGTACCTTGTCGTCTCCCATTGCTGGCCTCATTGTGAATGACACCACATCCCATGAGGCTTGGATCACCCTCACTAGGACCTTTGCCAATTCCTCCCGTGGCCATCGACTACAAATAAAAGACCGTCTCGAAAACATTAGCCATACCGACAACATGACCATTACCGACTACATGACATCCGTCAAGGCGTGCACCGATGATCTTGCTCAACTTGAACACCCGATGGACATTGATGATATTACTAATAAAATCCTCAATGGCCTTGATCAAGACAAATACCGCTCTCTAATTGAAGCAGTTCGTGCTAGAGATACTCCGATTTCTTTCGAATCTCTACACGAAAAGCTCATTCACCATGAACTACGTATCAAAAATGCCAAAACCATCGCCACTCCCACCACCTTTCAGCCCTCTGCCCACGCTGCCAACCATTCTCGCAATACCTATCAAAACAACAACCAAAACCGTTCCTACTCCAAACCAGCCTACAACAATACCAACTATCAGAATTCGAGCCGTAATTCTACTCCTCATCCGAACTCCAACACGTCCTACCCAAAACCCTACCGTGGTCGATGTCACTTTTGTGATGAAGTCGGCCATGTTGCCTCTGCTTGTTCGCTATTTCAAAAACTCTACCCGAATGTCATTTTTCCCACCCGTAAGCAAGGACCACGTCCCCAAGCCAATACCGCCACCCAATCTAGCAATCTGCCTCCTCGCTCTTGGGTTGTTGATAGTGGCGCGTCTCACCATATCACGGATGATTTGAATACGCTGTCGCTTCATAATCCCTATGAAGGACCGGATGATCTCTTAATTGGTGATGGTTCGCCCCTATCAATCACTCATACTGGTTCATTTTCTTTATCTTCCTCTTCTCGCTCTCTGTTATTTACTAATGTTTTGGTTGTCCCACAAATTTCTCACAAATTATTTTCCGTCTCACAATTTTGTCGTGATAATAATGCTTATGCGAAATTCTTAACCGATTCCTTTTCTTTGCATGATATTCAGACGGGATCCACTCTTCTTCAGGGCCGTCTCATTGACGACATGTACTGTTGGACTCCATCTCCGCCTCACGCAAACTCTGCTAAAAATTCCGACTCCTCCTTGTGGCATCATCGTTTAGGGCATCCATCACTTAAAATTATGCAGCTCTTCAATTCTAGGTTTAATTTAAGTCTTTCGAATTCTGATTATTGTAATTCATGTTACCTCAATAAAAGTCACAAGCTTCCCTTTTCCGTCTCTACATTGCATTCCTCCGCCCCACTTGATTTAATATTTTTCGACCTCTGGCAATCTCCCGTAATTTCCCCCGACTCATTTAAATACTATGTTATATTGGTCGATCACTTTACTCATTATGTCTGGTTGTACCCATTAACACAAAAATCCGACACCGCACCCACCTTTATCAAATTTCGCGCTATTGTTGAAAAATACTTCAATAGACCAATCCGACAATTTTACTCCAATAATGGAGGCGAATTCATTAAACTTACTCAACACCTTCACACAAACGGAATCAATTTTCTCACCTCCCCTCCACATACCCCCGAGCACAATGGGTTTGCTGAAAGACGTCACCGTCACATAGTTGAAACGGGACTCTCTCTTCTTACTTATGCTCAACTTCCAACCTCGTTGTGGCCCTATGCGTTTTCTACGGCTGTCTATTTAATTAATAGGATGCCCACATCGACTCTTCAAAATAATTCCCCATACTCAACTCTATTTAAATCTGACCCTCACATTACTAAACTTCACAGTTTCGGGTGCTTATGTTACCCGTGGCTTCGTTCTTACACACGTCATAAACTCGAAACTCGGTCCCTTAAATGTGTCTTTCTCGGGTATTCGCAAACCCAAAGCGCTTATTTGTGTCTTGACCCACTCTCGTCTCGGGTCTACACTTCTAGGCATGTTCGTTTTCTGGATCACGTCTTTCCCTATCCTGATCTTCTCAAAATCTCTTCCCCTTCATCCTCTATCACGCCCTCTGCCTGGTGCTCCGTCTCCATCCCCGTTCTGTCACCATCACCCACACCAGCCACGACCTCCCCTTCCCTGTCAACCTCAGCCACGGCTACTTCCTCCTCTACTCCTTCCCCAAACCTTCCAACCTCCCCTAATAATAACCCACCCGAAACAGCACCCGCAACAACCCCTGCTAGATCCCCTGCTGCTACTCAACCCGACACAGCACCCAACCAGCCTCCCCCTACCACCTCCTCTACCACTGCACCTTCCACCTCCCTCCACAACACTCGTCTCTCCAACAACATTATTAGGCCCAACCCCAAATATGCTAAGCCTAACCCGAAACACGCCAAGCTATCATCCGTACCATCTACCTACATTACTCCTACAACTGTAAAACAGGCTCTAGTTGATCCGCGATGGAGAGCTGCTATGCAGTGTGAGTATGATGCTCTCCTTCAGAATTGCACCTGGACACTCGTCCCTCCTGATCAAGCCCAAAACATCATCGGTTGTAAGTGGGTTTTTCGAATTAAATATAATCCCGATGGATCTCTCAAGCAACACAAGGCTCGTCTTGTTGCTAAAGGGTTCCATCAACGACCCGGCCTTGACTATACCGAAACCTTTAGCCCAGTCATTAAACCCGTCACCATCTGACTTATTCTTTCCCTTGTTGTGTCTAATGGTTGGGCCTTGCGACAAATTGACATTAACAATGCCTTTCTCCAAGGAACTTTCACTGAGTCCGTATACATGGTTCAACCTCCGGGATTCGCAAATATTGAAACTCCCAATCACATCTGTAAGTTAACCAAAGCTATTTACGGGTTGAAACAAGCACCGCGTGCTTGGTACACTGAATTGAAGAAGTATTTTTTATCTTACGGTTTTCGAAATTCAATTTCAGACTCCTCGCTGTTTATTTTTGATCATACTGACATCCGATTATATGCTCTCGTCTATGTTGATGATATTGTTATTACAGGTCCAAATCCCGCTGATGTTGATCGGTTTATTAAAGCTATTTCAGCTAGGTTTTCCTTAAAAGATTTTTAGGACCTTTGTCTTATTTTCTTGGCATGGAGGTCACTCCTACAACGAACGGTATCCATATTAATCAGTCCAAGTATACTTCTGACATTCTTGCTCGATTTAATATGCTTGATTGCAGCTCCTCGACGACTCTCATGCTCTCGCATCCCCATCTAATCCGTGAAGATAATTTACCAATGGTTGATGCCACGAATTACAGGGCAGCGGTTGGTAGCCTGCAATATCTGTCTTTAACAAGACCCGATATTGCTTATCCGGTTAATAAATTGGCACAGCTCCTTACTCATCCGACGGCCACACATTGGGGGGCTCTTAAGCGCCTCCTTCGCTTCTTAAAGGGTACCATTCACAAGGGTATTTCGTTTGACAAAAGCAATCATTTTAATTTCCATGCCTATTGTGATGCGGACTTAGCTGGTGATCATAATGATTATTTATCTACTACTGGTTTTATTGTTTTTATTCGAAAGCATCCTGTCTCGTGGTCCTCAAAGAAGCAACGTGCATTATCTCGCTCATCCACAGAAGCGGAATTTCGTGGTATAGATGATACTACGTCTGAAGTTTTATGGTTGAAGTCGCTCTTCAGTGAACTACATATTCCTTTGCCTAAAGCTCCAGTTATATTTTGTGATAATCTAAGTGCTACGAATTACTCAGCCAATCCTATTTTTCATTCACGAATGAAGCATTTAGCCTTGGCCTTCCACTTCGTCCGTGAGCAGGTTCATCTCGGTCACATACGGGTTCAACATATCAATAGGGATGACCAGCTTGCTGATACATTAACTAAACCTTTGTCCAGACCGCGGTTTGACTTTCTTGCATCCAAGATCGGTCTTACACTCCGTCCGTCCGTCTTGCGGGAGTGTGTTAAGAATATTCTAGCACCAAACCTCCACTCCTAGTCATACGTTTATTGTTGCTATTAGTCTCCTACTAGCTAGATGACTCTCCTAATTGTTAGCTTGTATATCCTAGAAACTAGCCTTTTGTTATTAGGTTTCAGTAGGTCTTGCTTAAGACGGGTCGGATCTTACGACGGGTATTTTGTGAGAGGAAATGGGTAGAGGGGGACAAGGTGGGCACCCCCCATGTGCTTCTCCACTCACCCTTGATGGGTATTTTGTGAGAGAATATGGTATCCGTCTTAAGCTTAAGACGGATACCTCCGTCTTAAATAAGAATTTGTGATTAGGTTTAGTTAAGTTATCTTTGTTAATCTAACTATATATATATGTGTATCCTGTACATCACATTTAATACAATTAATATAACTATCATTCATACTTTACACCTTCATCTTCTTCAACTGTCGTATTTTTTCCTTTAATTATCTTCTTCTTCCTTTTTATTTTTCCCATATTTTCCCCAAGTTCTTCACACAATGAAAAGGGTATTTTGTCTTGTTCATCTTCATCAATTTCAACAAGCCCAAATCTCAGAAAACATTTGCTATGTAAACATCAAATACCTTCGATTGTGATTTGTGAAGTAGGGAATTGATGTGGGTAAAAAAAAAAATTTCTTCCATTATTCTTCCTTTTATTATTTTTACCACATTTCCTCTTCAATTTCTTCATCCAATGAACTAGGATGTGTATCTTTTTCATCTTCATTTATAATTAAGGAGTACGAGTTTCATATATTTGGCTGATTTAATCAATTAGAGAAGAATAAATCAAAGATGAAAACTTTGAACAGTCTAGCAATCAATCACAACCTGCAAAAAATATCTCACCAAGCCAAATGTTGTCCTGTAATTACCATCATTGCAATAAACCATAAAAATTGGGTATTATACTAATTTTTGGGTTTAGGTTACTATACGTTGTTAATGATGTCAATTATTAAATCATTCATCAGCTTGTTCCGTCCTGCTTTTTATTATGGTTCAAGCCTTCAAATGTAGACTCTGTAGCCTATGCGCGAGTGACAATCAGAGCAATTCTTGTGTTTTTAATTATTGAAATAGAAAAAATTTACCTTAACCATTGATTAGTGGTAGATGATGAAGCTTCAACTGGTTCGAAAATGGAGGATGATAGGATGATAAATAAAGAGGAATGGAGAGATGAACGATTTTACTAAATAAAAAGGGAAGTTAATAGCGTTTAAAATTTTGCAAAGGTCAAGGGTAACCTGTTTAACAGGTTGCCCTTCCATTAGTGTAATATGAGAAAAAGGAGTGAAAAGATAAGATTAATATGGGATAAAACATAGAATGGAGTAATTTGAGAAGACATAAGATAGATTAATCTCGTTAAATAACCCTTTAAAAAAAAACTAAGTTTGATATTGTGGATTATGCTTAGTAGATGGGAAGGCCCTCATTCTATGAAAAGACCCATTTCCCGACGAAGTGGTGTTTGAACTTTGAACCCAATCCCGCAAAAATCGGATCGCAGAACCCACCACCGTCACGCTGTTCGTCGTCACCCTCCTTCGACGCTGTATAATTAAAGGTATGTATATATAAATCAGTATTTTTCTTATTGTTTCTTCATAATATTAGTGTTGTTTGATTGTTTGAATGATGAAGCAAATATGCTATTTCAATTCAAGTATAGTAGTATCAGTTTAATATTTGTGATCATTGTTAGTGTTAGATAATTGTTCTGTGATTAGATAATTAGATTCGAGTAATTGATTATAGATGCGATGGTTTATTATTCTACGCTTTTGAAACATGGAATTATGTTTTATTAGCATATTTTGATGTTGCAGTGCTATCTAATTACTGATTACTAGAGGAGTTTGTGTTTTTTAATTGTTTGAAAGTCGAAACAAGGAATTATCCGCTTAAAGTACGAGATAATTCGTGATATTGATTTACGAGTTAACGAAAGCCTGGATACAAGTAATTAGCCGCTTAAATTACATATGCTAATGTAGATGTACTAATACCGGATCGTTTTCATAGTCTCAACTAGAATTCAGGTTATTCTGCATCCTGCACGATGCAATGATTTGTCCAGGTCAGCATATGACCGGTGAAAGCCCGTTGCAATTTACATACTTTATGACCCTTTTGAACTAAGGCAGCGAAACTTGCAACTCGACTGGTAAAAAAGTAAAGTCGCTGAAATATTATGATTCTAACTGTAAAGTTTGTATTGCTATGCCATTTATACAATAAGGCAATAAGCAGTGTTCACCGGTTTGTCTATAATTGAAAAATGTCCAAATCATTTTTTTAATCGAAGATTATTAGACTGAGAACGTCAAGTCCAGGCTTTCACATCAACACTTATACCTGTGTATCAGTGTATATATGAGACTCGTTTTGGTTAGGAACTGTGAATGAATTGTTGGTAAGAGTTTCAGGTATAGCATCATGTTTATAGACTCTTATATGCTGTTTGTTTGGTCTTTGAGCTATGCTCATCATGTTTTCGAACATATATATTACTGCGAGTACAGCACCGTGTTTATGAACCTATAATTTCCCTATTTCTGAAGTGTCCTGTGAAATGCTTTATTTATGCAGTTTTTGTATGACAAACTTGGATGCTAAGACTTCTTAGCCAGAGTGGCATCGATAATACTGATAGCTGTAGTAAGCAAATACTGCTATAAACCCGTGAATTCCACGGGACCAAAAACTAGTTATACTTTATACTCCTACAATCTGTATTAAATTATTGTATAATATATAAAGTCAAACCCTAAAAATCTCAATTAAATACCCTCCTTTTCCAATCAAGCAATCAAATACCCATTATCTCCATAAGAAACTCAACGTCTTTACTCCCCTCCTCTCAGAAATTAGGGTTTGTACCAAATTTCCCCTTTTTTAATTTCTTATTATGTTCAATTATTTCATGTGAATAGTGTGTTTTATATGGTTTATTATGATCATTTGAATTCCTAATCGTCGACTAGATTTTAGGTTGGTGATTTCATCATTATCGTTGTGTTTTTTTCTTGTTTATTTGTGATGTTATGAATTTGAGATGACTGTTTCTTAAATTTGGTGGCTTTATATCATATGAAGGACAAAAATGGCAGCAAAAGACGGTGATACCAATGGCTGGCCGAAACACCAGTATATTTACCGTTCATTTGAAGATGTAGGACAACCCAGCTGGCCTTTCGGTCCCGAGAAACGCCGGTATATTTTTTAAAATGGATTTTTATTGTGTTTGCTTGGTATATTGGAAAATTTTCTAAGTTGAAATAGAAATATTGAATCATAAAAGTGTAGAAATTATATATATATTGGACAATTGATATGATTTGATATTTTAATCCCTTTCATATGAATATTAGGGTGAATATATTGTATTGTGTTGGACTTGGTAGAGTAAGAACCTCATAAGTCACAATGAATCAACTCAAAACATCTATTGGCTTTGTTATCACCGAGTGGAAATGGTGATTGTGTCTGCTTTGCCCTATCCTATGATAGATTTCACAACATTTACTATGATCCTTATGAGAGAGAAAACCACAAATTTCTGAAATGTAGTACATGTTTTGTAAAGATGGGTGTCCTAAGTCTCTGATGCCATATATCCTCTTTGCGCTTTTTAGTAGCCAACACTATTGGAATTCGGAATGGGTACATGCCGTAAATAATAAATGCCACCTCTATAATCACTTAATGCAATCAATTTCTTGCGATTAAGATCGTGAATAATGCACCATATCAAAATAATGTTGGCAGCAGCACACCCTAATTCTCGTCTCAATTTCTGAATTGAAATAAAATTGCACTTTAGATCCGGCACATGTAGCACATTGTCTAATGTTATAAGAGAACACAGTATTATACATCCAACTTTAGTGACTTTCAAAGGGTTGCCATTAATCTGTCTTTTCGCCAACAAACGTTTAGTAAAAAAACCTATTTTTATTTTGTTTGTATTTGCAATTATTTTTGTAATTCTTTGTCGTAAATTGACAGGGTTTTGGATGTTTTCGAAACAAATTATGGTACTAAAATATTTGTCGAGAATGGTGTTTTGGTGGAGGAGAAGATTGATTCTCACCCTCCTAGTCCTCCTCATGGTCCGATTGGGTAATATTTAATGTTTTCATGATGAATATGCATAACTTTGTTTCTTTGTTTTCCGCGTTGAAGTTTAACGTAGGTATTGTTCAGGTTTTCATCTGTTGGTGTATCGTACGATGAACCAGAAAAGACAATTGAAAAGCGTGCTGAAGATTTTTCTCAAACTATTGAAACGGCTAATCCGGCATTGGCCTACTACAATAGTACACATGTATGTGTTTTTTAATCCTTATTAAAAAACTAAGTCTGATATTGTGGATTATGCTTAGTAGGCGGGAAGGCCCTTATTCTATGAAAAGACCAATTTCCGACGGAGTGGTGTTTGAACCCAATCCCCAAGGCATTCGTCGATGTAGACGAAACCCCCTCAATTACGCTTTTTGTCTAAAAAAAGTTGGAGAGCAAGCTGGTCTAGACTGATTGAAGCATGCCAGTTTGCTAACTCTAGCTCCTTGCTCTTACTAACCTACGGCTTAGCCAATTTAATACAAGTAGTGCCCTTTGGGCTCGTGCAGTAAGTCTCGCTGGTAGGTGCTTACAATATAAGACAATGACAAATTCACCTGTTGCTTAATTTGCAGAATTCAAATTATGTAATGGTTCATCCTATCAACAGTAATGCATTTTTCCGGGAAGGAAAAATTTGGTACCATTCTAGTTTTACCGCGAAGTCTGAAGCATCAGCTGAGCTACTTTTTTTCGCCGAGTTAAAGATAGCTGGATTTGAAGGTGGCACTCCAAAGTATGAAATAATCACATGTTGCCCTTTAGACGGTAAGATTTACAGTTATTTATCAGCATGTGTGGTGGTATATTAGTTTTTCTATATGGCCTTTCATTATATTTTTTTTTTCTACCACCACATTAGAGTATTTAGAAGTACATTATATTCTTTCTATATGGAAAGTTAGAAAGTGCATGATCTATACAATCACTTCCTTAAAGAATATCGAACTGAAAACTCTACAAACCAAGAAACCCACACTATTTAAAAATTGAAAAGGTGTGTATTTTTTTTTCAATAGTATTCCCAAAGTTTAGGGCCTGCACTGCAACATGAATCATATGATAACATAAATTATACATTGCTGAAAATTTTTAATGTTAACTACTTGTTTGTCTAATCATTTGCAGAGCGTTTTATAGTTGATCAGTGTGAGATATGTGCAAAAGGGTTCCTTCCGCATCCTAAGTTTAATCCACGTGTCTTACGTCCACGCATCAATGGAAAAGTTATTAAGTCGGAATTTATAGCTTAAGTTTGT
This sequence comes from Heliosperma pusillum, assembly GCA_022085475.1. NCBI lineage: Eukaryota > Viridiplantae > Streptophyta > Magnoliopsida > Caryophyllales > Caryophyllaceae > Heliosperma > Heliosperma pusillum. The sequence continues at coordinate 28,018 of JAIUZE010007147.1, read as the reverse complement.
ATAATTTACTCGTTTTGAAATAACAATGACATATTAGCTATTTATGCCAATAAATGTCGATCTATGTTATTTCTCGGAATTTCGGTACTTCTCTCGTACTTTCGTTTGTAAGGATTGCTTTCTTATACAGTACAATTTTCCTTGAAGTTTGATATTATTTCTTCTTTCCCTTTTTCCTATTGTTTCTTGTATTAAATTTTAATCTTTGTTGTTATTGACATGTTTAGTTTTATCGAGTTATATTTGTTTTGTTTAGTTGTTGAATAGTCGGTTGGGATAGGTTAAGGAAATTTGGATTGTTATTGTGATTTGACATTTCTCCTTGACCCTTGTCCATCAGTTGGTACCGGTTGGCGGTTGCTGTAGGTTGCCCTTGACCTTCAATTAGAGGCCTATCCTTGGGAAGGGAGGGGGATAATTGGGTAGTAGATGTAGACTAAAGGACTTGGACCATCGTAAAGATACCCTGTGAGTGGGTATTAGTTGTGACCTAAGATACTGATTGCAAACCTGGGAGAGAGGTAATCAAAACTACTTGTATTGACCACGGGAGGGAGGCGGGAGATACCTTGTATTGACCGCGAACCCGGGAGGTAATTGGGACTACTATCTTTAGGATCGTTAATAAGAACCAAAGGCATTTCCGAAAGCGGAATTAAAGTAGAAACATATGACAAATCTACACGTATATTTATGTCATTTTCCTAACTTTAAATATAACCATAAGAACAAATTTATGCGTATATTGATATCACGGAGGTTCGTTACACATAAACATAAGACATAACAGCTTGATCCGCTGTGAAAGTAAATGCATTTCGCACCAACATCTAATCAGTTGAGTAATTTTAAACAAGCGTGCCATGAATCATGAATCATGATGCCTTGTTTTTTCTTCAGAAGTACATTAAATAGAGGCAGTAAGTAATTAATCAATACAGTGCATACATAATATGAGATTCTGGATTTCCGGCATACTAAATTTATTGGCAAATGAACTGGTGTGTCGGTCATTGATCAACATGTGTAGGCGAAAAAGGGCCAAATCTACAGTTATCAAGGCTTTGGCACCACCGTCTTTAAGCCATTTTTACCAAGTAAAAACCGTGTTCCTTTCACTAATTCCTCCTTAATCATAAACAAGACGGCAGCAGCAACAACACTTTGTACAATTTTTGTGCGCATCCCTTTGTAAAATCCAGCTAAACCTTCATTATGAATCATCTTCATGATCGCATCAAATGTTCCTGAGAACATTAAAAACATCAATGATAATAGTATAACATGCATATAAACTACACGATCAAGGATATAGTAGACTCTAGAAACAGGTCGGTGCAGATCTGACCGGAAGTTCTAAATGTCTATTCACGAAGAACAATGGTCATAAAAATAGTAAAATGTGCAGTGCAGGCACGTGCAGCATGTTACGTAAAGTTAGTCACTGCCTCTTGAGAACCACTCTATTTAGTTTTAGATTATATAATGAAGACGTGCTGGCTTCACATCACATAAGCTCCACCACACTACCAAGAAAGACGGCATGACGGCATCTCAAATTATAGTGAAATCTGAGAGAACTTTTGCAATAAATAGCTAAAATCTACTGGGTTATCTTATGGAGTACTACTTATTGTGTGATCACATAGAGATGCCTTACTTTCAGGCAACGTGAAAAAGCTTTGGTTTATACTGTCCTTTTTGACATTTAAGGCTTTCCGGTCCTTTCTTGACTTAAAAGTGTTTGGAGTTCGGCTTTAGAAATTCACCTGGAACAGTCTTACAGCTTACAAGTAATGAATAAATATTCAGTTCCGTACTAATAGTCAGTCAATACGGTAAATATAAAGAAAAGAAGCAAAAGTGAGGGAGAGAGAAAACATCTTCTCTTTCAGCTTAAACCTGTAGACTTTCATTTAATTTACGCCCTTCCATGAATATTTGTTTGACATGTTACCATATAAACTCAAACAAACATCAATCAAGTTGGGAAATTCAGCCATTTTTACAATCGAAGTCTCCATAAAAAAAGTGGAAACTGAAGTATTACAAACCTTCGTAATGATGCCTCTTATCTGCTCCAGCAACTTGCTTTGCCTGAAGCCTAGACTGCAAAATAAAAAAGGTACACTTAGACAACATGCAGACCTAAGTTCGACAGCATCATGTAGGTCAACAAGAGTTAAATTTATGCTTTGGCACACATAAGAGAGCAGCACGGGTAAATTCGAGTTTCTCCATTTATTGGAAAAGTTCACTTTACTGGTAAAACTACTTATTAAAGTCATGAGAAGTGGCAAACCCCTCTGTTCCTCTTCTCTTCAAACTCCCAATAATAAAGGTGCACAGGCCAGAGTCAAATTGCATAGGAAAAGAAGCAGTCAATAGAAAAAGGCATATCGATTTTCCTGTTAAGATGTCAAATGAGCGGATACGTAGCATATCTTCCACTTGATAAGAGACAGATATACCGATACACTTGAGCATGATAACCGTTCATATATAATACCCCAAAGGCTGCTCCTTACATCATAATTCTGAATTCACAGCTGTAATTGAATTTATAGCTTCAATATCCAACAGTCACGCCCACCACATTTTTGTTTTTAAAGAAAAATAGAAATCTATAGGTATCACCGAGAATTCCTAGAAAACTTATTCTTAGTACAAGCATGCTCTCCAAAGATGAAGTCAATACCTTGACGACCAAAAGTGGATATGTCACAACAGTGGCTCCAAGCTTTGCCACAGCCCCAAGTAAAAAAATCTACGAACCAAAGTGAAACTAAATTCAGAATTTAGGTGAAATGTTGATATTTACAACTTTGATACCAAGGCAAATGCCAACCTCTAACGCAGTTACACCATTGCTAGCGGTCTTTTTCATTGCACGTCTTTCCTTTACTTTTTTCAACAGGGTTTCATACAGCATAAACTGCATGGAAGGATTGCTTACCTACAGGTAAAAGTGCACACAACACCACCTCAATTATGACAATAAAATGCTCAATATACTATAAACCCTCAGCCAAGATATGTAAAATATTCAAGTACCATTATTAATGTTGGAATCACCCCTTTCCAAAAGCCCAAAAACCCAGCTTCACTGTAAACTTCTTGCACCTACAAAATTTATAAAAGAAAATAAAGTATTTGTAGACAATATTATACCACTAAATGACCAAACTTGCCGCAAAAGCAAGGCGTACCATATAAATTCTGTTAGCACTTAACATGCCTACGAAACCCATGATATCCAGGGTTCCATGATCCACATAAATTCACCATTATCTATATCTATCTTCTTATTTCCTCTTAATTATTTTTGGTTTGAAACTGGAATGACAACAAGGGTTACCTAAATACAATGTCTTTACTAGTCTTTTACGCTGATAATATGAATTGATAGTGGCTACAACTTGCATCATCCATGCCACCCTATGTTTATGGAGACCAACTATACATCACTCAAGGACTCAACGAGGTCTGAATAATACAGCACAAGATCGAACATAACTTTGAAGACGATATACAAATAGATAACTGATATGAGGTCATGGAATAAAGAATTAAAATGTAATCACGTGCTCATTGAAGAGCAAAAAACAGTAAATACGAACAAGCCATTTGATGATTGGAAGGAAGTAATGAGACATGGATACTACATACTGCATTGCTAGTTCCATATGGAGGTGGCTCAATGGCTGCTAAAATTTCTTCAGGAGTCTTTGGAGCTTGTCGATGGTGGTTCTTCTTGGAGGACTTAGTATGCGTCTGTAAAAAGAAAAGAAGACAATAATATAAGCATTCCAAAAACAGGAACTACTCATTCTAGTATTCTACACACATCATTCAACATATGTGCAGAGCAGCCAGGTTGTGATTTATGTATGCAGTTAAAGACCGAGTTTCAATAGTATATACCAATGTTTATGTATGCAGTTAAAGAACAAGTTTCAATAGTATATACCAATGCTGAACAGTAGAGGAAGGGAAGAGAGACAGTTCAATCTAACAGTTAAGACAATACAGGGGTAGGAGCCAATTACAACAGATGAAACCAGCATGACGACCTCAACTACAAATGTTGGAAAGGCCTATTTCTCATCAACCACCTAACTCAATTCATACTGTGCTAGGAGTCAGGGTGTAGTTGCTCTATCCACTATTTCCCATCATTCAACACTTATTATATCTCTTAAATCAGAATGTTGGACAGTTAAACTCATGTACACAATCCAGCATAAGGTAAGAATGTAAATTCAAACATCACACCACACTAGTTATTTGTAGTTTTGTATGGCGGGTGTTCCTCTCATTTTGTACTGCATGTATTGTGCTGACAAATTCTATTACTTTTACAGTCACCAACTCATAATTATTATTCATGTCGACAATATGCATATTAGCTGCTAAGAACTTCACTGTCTTGTTTTGAAAGTGGAGCCTCTTTGTTTGTAATAGATAATGAAGAAAGAGGTTAATAAGAACGGGACTGGGAAGTAACAACATTAAAGCCTTACACCCTATTCCTAAAATGATTTGCAAAGTGGCAAGCACATGACCCCAAAAAAAAGTATGATTCTGTACGTAATTGTAGAAAACATGCCTTGATGCATGTCCAGAGAATTGTTGATTATTAATTCAAAGTTAACTAGATAAACCCGAAATTTTGACTAGCAAAAAAAAGGCCAATTTGGTTTGCTACTGACGCATCTCAATATGAGGTGTTCAAAGAAATAGAAGTGTCATGCTATGGTGATAAGCAGATAAACTAACATTTGTGATTTATTCATTCAACGAGACAGTAAATCCGTAGTATTGATGTACTTAACAATACCTGCATGCGAGTGACGATTACCCATATAGGATTAGTAAGCAGCACATTTACACACCTAAAGCAACAAGGGAAAAAAACATACTTGATGTTAGTATCATAGCATGTAACTACATATAGAAGCAAATATAATAACACCCAAAACCAGCGACTAAGAGGTTCTTTGAACAAGGATCATACTTAGTAAGACATTCCGTAGCATACTAATATAATGTTATACATAGAAGTCATGCTTCGTACATATTCACAGGAAACTGAACTGGTACACAAGATTTTTAGGACAAAATTTGAGAATAAAAGTCCTAGACCAGACTGAGCAGCAATCACTGCCAATACTCTTATAAAGAGGAATCTATGCAACAACAAAGCAATGAAATCTGAAAAGTATAAATCTCAAATGCAGACCTTTAAATTTTTACTCCTTAGACCAATGAAAACCACCGGAAAGTCAAAAAGTTGATATGATTTAAGAGTATAATTGACATGATTTATGAGTATAAAGAGGAATCTATGCAACAACAAAGCAATTAAGATCAAGACAGATAACAAACAAGTAATCACCCAGATAAAGCAGCCACGACCAATGATGAGAGCATGCCTACTGATCCGTCGCCTTGTCCTCTCTTCCTGCGGTCAAGAGCAATGGCTTCAGCCTTATCCCTGAATATTTGATAGAAATAATAGTAAACACCCTGTATCATAAGCACTAGGATCAAAAGAGGATTTAGACAAATACAAGAACAAAATACAAAAACATCTTATGATAAAGATATAGAACACTGTTAATTCAGAAAATTCAAGGTTCCAATTGACTAACTTCCTACCAACATCCCCTTCCTCTAGTGAGGGGGGAGGGGAATGTGAACTACATAACGAGCTAGACTCCAGAGTACCGAAACATTGTATCACCAACATCAATTGCACATAAGAAGCAAAGAAACACTAAGGGGTATAAGTGTATAATGCATTGGACTTGTACAGTTGTACCATGAGTCTCAGATTACAAAGCACATTATGTTTCTCCATAAATGATCTCTGCTGGGGTTAATGAGGTCATCATGTTCTTTCTTACTCTAACCAGTTACAATAAGTATTCATTTTCTCGCACGACACTGGTAGGAAAAGAGCATAGGCAGACAGATATACTAAAAGTACAGAAACAACATAACCCAAGAGCCTCGCAGAATGACACAAATTGCCGAGTAACAATGGGTCTGATATACCCAACCAAAACCATGTTTTAAGAAGACAGGCTGTACTAAGAGTACATTTCGATAAAAATTATTCACCCACATGAGCCAGATGAAATCCTCCGCAAAACTTTCAGATTCCTCAAAATCTGGAAATACCTTTTTCGTACTATTAAACCTCCCACAAGTTCAACCACCCACGAAAATCAAGTTCAAGTAACTTTCTCAGCGTTATAGAGACTACCAAAGTTACTTTCAAGTTTCACGAAGAGGTAAGACTAACTCGAGAGTTCTAATGAAGAAACAGCTCAAGTACAAATTGTGCAATACTAAGTTACTAACTAAGCTTCTCTAGCAGTTTAAATAAATTGTGCATAGATATTATGATTATCTAACCAGCATTGTAAGTTATAACAGATTAACATCAAATTTTTCAAGGTAAAAAACATCAAAAAATGGCCTTCTTGATAACAATATATTACCTGAGAAGCAGCAGTGCCGACTAATGACGGAGCTAGACCTCCATATAACCTCCCCCATCCTTCATGTTTCACTACCTACCGATCATTCCACAACCAAAAATATGTTCTCTGTCAAACACCAACCATTTAATTGCACAATATGTACCTCTTTATAAATGCATATGATTTTAAACAAATAATACAAGTATTAACAATGGACAAACTACCTTAGACATGAGTTGAAGAGTTCCAAGTTTATTATTCTCCTTGTTTGGTTCTCGATCCGTTTGCTGCCTAGCGTTAACCTAATTCCGTTTCAACATAATTAAATCAGGAACTTAAGCTGATGTAACACTACACCTCAAGTTAATAAAAAAACTCACCAAACTTCCAAACAAAACTTGATCAAAGCATTAACTTAATTCCATTTCAATAAATTTAAACAAAAAAAATCGGCTAATATACATCGCAAAACGAATCTGAAAACTTATTTTTAAATAACAGTAAAGGAGAAGAAATTACAATAAGATCATTAACCTAATATCAATTCAATTAACCTCGAACTAAACGACTACAACATCACAACATATATTAATCTTAAATCACAAAAAAGAAGGTCAACAAAAGCAATAGATTACAGTATGTAAGGATAAGTAAGGAGATCATTATCCTAATTTCATTTTAACAAAATTATAGTAAAAATTATAGTAAAGATCACAAAGCACCTCAGATTAGTTTCAAAATCACAAACTTGTACCAATAAATAAGTAAAAATTTAATTTCAATCTAATTACACCAGTAAATTAAGCTAAAATCACATTAACACTTCAAATAAATCTCAAAATCACCAAAATTACAAAACAAAACTCGATGTAAATAATAATTTACCTTATGTACTACGGAAGGAGTAATTAAGTAGATCATTAACCTAATATCATTTCAATTTAATTAAAGCAAAATTAAGCTAAATCACATTACACCTTACATTAATCACAAAAATACACAAAAAAAAAGTCAATAATGGAGAAGAAATTACGATATTAACGAATAATTAACGAGATCATTAACCTAATATCATTTCATTATTAAAACTAAACCAAAAATTGAAGCTAAATCATATATTCACAATTTCACATTAAACTTGAAATTAATCACAAAAAAAAGTCAATAATGAAGAAGAAATTACGGTATTAAGGCATATAAGTAACGAGATCATTAATTTAATAACGTTTCAATATAATTAAACCAAAAAATCAAGCTAATTTCACATTACAATTCAAATTAATATCAAAATCACAAAAAAAGAAAAAAAAATGACGAAGAGATTACGGTTTGTAAGGGATAAGTGAGAAGCTGAGCGATGATACCACCGCCGGCGCCGGCGAGGCCGTTGATCAAAGCGTCGGACATCGCCGTTGATTACGGCGGATATTTCGGCGGCGGTTACGGAGGAGATCGAGTTTTAGAGAGAGAAAGAGAGGAGGAAAGAGAGAGAAAGTAGAAGATCTTGACTTTTGGAAGGAAGTAAGTAGCGCGGGGGAAGGTTGTTTTCATTACATTTGGTTGTTTGATTTGGGAGTGGTTTAGTTGCGTGAGCTACACGAAAGTGTGTGATGGGGCGCGTGGTTGTTACGGGCGAGTGAGTTGATAGTGTTGATGGTTGTTGGTTTATGAGATGTTGGGATATACTGACTAAAGTACCCTTCGGTGTAATAAACGTGTTATGTTTCAATTTGGTGAATGCGACTTATTTTACGTGCATTGCATTCTTTTGTGTGTGACTAAGGATGGCAACGGGTCGGGTCCGGGTCGGGTCCATTAGGACCTGTACCCGTGTCCCGTACCTTGTTCTCATACCCGACCCATACCCTAAAGGATCCAAAATAAATGGACCCATACCCATACCCAACGGGTTCGGATCGGGTCTACCCGCGGGTCTAGTTGATGAAATAAACAAATAAACAAGGATACTATGAGTGACCAAACAAGAATAATGATTAAATGAAATCATAGCAACAAATGAGAAACAAACCCGTCGACGAACAACAAATCAGTTTAGAGTCATTAAGTCGAAAGTATCAAAGTAATTGAAGGATTAAAAAAGAAACAAAAGCCGTAAAAAAATGAGAGATTTACCTATCGACGAACTTGCTGCTGTTGCTGCTACTTTTGCGTCGTTGTCCGTCGTCCGTCGTCGGCGGCCATCGTCAGGTTAGATTAGAGGTAGGTGAGTAATTGGGGATATAGGGTTAGAGTTGTGAGAGTGGACTTGTGTAGTTGTGTTTGTGTATTTGTGAATCGTGTGGCTGCGTTTGTTTGATAGATTTAGGGTTTTTTTTATAAAAAAAAATTATACGGGTCTACGGGTCGGGTTCGGGTCCTACAAAACAAACCCGGACCCGAAAATATTATCCAATACCCATACCCGACCCTTACCCGTTCGGGTCTTGAAAATTAAGACCCATACCCGACCCATTAGGGTCCGACCCGACGGGTTTGGGTTGGGTCTTGGACCCACTGCCATCCCTATGCGTGACTATTTCACGTTGAAAACTTGGAGAGCCTATAATTTTACGCAAATTCTGTTTGTGATGGGTCACTTCTCGTCGCAAGTTTATAACCTCTTACAAGTTGTAAGTAAGAGAGTAAATGGGTGAGGATTGAAGAGTTGTGAGATGTTATAAACTTGTGACGGTAACAAGCAAGACTTACTAGTGCTAAGGCAGGAGAATATAAGATTAAACAGAATTATTGGAGATTCGGAGGTAGTACATCCGATATACTATCTTTTGTACATAATAAACTGTTTACAGCTCTCTCCATCCCGGTCAATTGTTGTTTTATTCTTTTTTAGGGTGTCTCAGTCAATTGTTGTTCTTTATATATTTAGAAAAAGAAAGATTTCTATGAGTAATTTGATCACTCAATTAGACTATTGTCCACTTGTCATCGGCTAAGTGGAATCGCAAATGGTCTCCCATACCTTTTTCTTGGTCTTTGTGCCAAAATAAAAGGACAACAATTGACTACGGAGGGAGTATAATTATCGGTGTACTCTAGACAATTTTTTTTCCACATAGTGTTTTTTCCCCTTACCCTTCGCCGACAACCTCCCCCGCCACTGTCACAACATCGATGACCACACTTCTACACACCTGTACCACACTTCTACACACCGTCATAGCAACGATGACCACCAACAACCCAACCCAACCGTCGGCAACCCACACCTGCACGGCTGCACCTAACATCGTAATGCTTACCTCACCGCTCGCCGATAGACGACTGGCGCGCGACTAGCCGAGCACAACACCACATCCATCCCTGCGCAGACTGCAGCAACAACCAGACAGTACAACTACCCAAACTCCGCCATTCGACCACCAATAGCGGGACGCCGACCACCCTACTCCAACCTATTCGACGACCCCACAACCAACCCTTCAACAACCCGACTTTAATTATGGCCAGCGTCAATCAAATCCTAATTTTAATATTGAACTTTTTTAATTAAGAAAGCATTAGTTAAATCGATTAAAAGACGTCATTAAAAAAGTCGTTAATAAAGCAGAAAAATTACTTGTGATATGCGCGAATTCGATCCATTATTGTCGAACTATTAAGAAATTGATTAGTTTTTAAGAGAGAGAAGGGGGAGGGAATTCTTTTTAAGGCGAAGGGCAATAACGAAATATTATAGGTAAAATGCGCGAGATTAAGTAAATTAGTGCGCGGGATTTAACAAGTCTTTTTTTATAGAAAAAAATTGTGTAATAGAGAAAGTAATGTAATTGGATTCAAATTTGAATATCGTATATATTTAGTAGACAATCTTTAATTGTGGAAAACAGTTGGCATCAAATTGATACTGAAAAATTGGACTTATCTAATTTATCTACAAGTTCATACATCACCCTTTTCACTCAATCGAGGCTGAAAATTTGGACTTATCTAACTTAAAGTTGGATCATATACAATTTTATGGTATTGTACTAAAATATCATATACAAACTTAGTATTAGTATCTGTGATGGCTATTTTTTTAACATGTGTACTTTGGGAAAACTCAAACGTATGTGATAATTTTCCTAGGAACTATGGTGGCATAATCTAGCTTAAAGATGCATGTACTATTACTTTCGTAAAATTTTAAACTTAAACCTATTACGTTATGTTTTAACCAATAGACCTACTTATCCAAATTGTGTGGAAAAGGAAGAATTTTTGAATGTGATCTTTAGTTGCATCTTTAAGGTGTTGGATTTGATAGAGCACAAAACTATGCATGTATAGTTCAAAAGATCATGTATTTAAAGTTAACCAAGTGAGTATGGTATGGTGGTTGGCTTAATCATGAGGTCATGATTTCACCAACCCTTGATCACGAAGGAACTTCCTGACCAATCGAAAATTAGTCGGTGTTGTTGTTGATGGACACCCTCATTTACCAATTCATATATTATAGATCAGTTGCAGTACAACTCGTTGTTAATTTATGAGTTTCATAATAAAATTTTCGAAATTTTGTTAATTTTAAAGAAATTTTTTTTACCAACTCGTTCACTTAAAATTAAAACTAAAAAAAAATATATAAACTCAATCATTAAAATAAAAGAATCTGATATACATCAAATACGTGTTCCTTTTTTCCCTATCTACACCCAAAAAGAAATTTCATACATTTTATATAAGTTGTAATTAATCAAAACCTAATTAAGAGAGACCAATGATTTTACAACGTTTTCCAAAAATCGCAACTCAACTGAACTTCATCTTCTCTTCAAATTTCCCGCGCAAAAAGTTAATACACACAGAAGTACTAATAACCCACCTTAAGAAATGCTCAAATCTTTCTTCTTTAAAATCACTTCAATCTTACATGATTAAAACTGACCTAATTCAAGATTGTTATTTAATGAACAATTTTATTACTTCAGGTTCTTCCCTAAACCAGATAGAATATGCAAATTTAATATTTTCCCAGATGAAATCGCCGAATGTTTTTGTATATAATGCATTGATTAGAGGGTTAATTCGTAGTGGTAGATCAATGGAAGCTTTAGAATTGTACTTGGTAATGTTGAGAGATGGAGTTTATCCAACAAGTTACACATTTTCGCCGATAATTAAGGCTTGTGGTCAAGTTCACGCGGCGAGGTTTGGGGAAGGGGTTCATTGTCAAGCATGGAAAAATGGGTTTGATACCCATGTTTTTGTTTTGACTTCTTTGGTTGATTTGTATGGGAAATTGAGGAAATTTGATGAAGCGTGTAAGGTGTTTGATGAAATGCCTGAAAGAGATTCGTTTGCGTGGATTACGATGGTGTGTGTTTATGCTAGGGGAGGGGATATGGGTTCTGCAAGGCGGTTATTTGATGAGATGCCTGTGAGGAATGTTACTGCGTGGAACGCGATGATTGATGGGTATAGTAGGGTAGGGAATGTTGAGGGTGCGGCGTTGTTGTTTGATCAAATGCCTGAAAAGGACTTGGTTTCGTGGACAAGTATGATTTCGGGTTATAGTCAAAATAAGGAATATAAACGAGCTTTGGCTGTTTTTGATGAGATGATCGAGAGTGGTGTTAATCCCGATGAGATGACGTTGGCTACTATTATCTCTTGTTGTGCACATCTTGGAGCTCTTGACTTAGGAAAGAAATTGCATTTCTACATTCTCAGAGAGGGGTTTTCGATAGATGTTTATATTGGTTCCGCGCTGATAGATATGTATGCCAAGTGTGGGAAGCTAGACAAGTCCCTTGTTGTTTTTTTCAATCTAAGGGAAAAGAACCTCTTTTGTTGGAATTCTATCATCGAAGGGCTTGCAACTCATGGAAATGGAAGATCAGCTTTGGAAATGTTTGAAACTATGCTAAAGACAAATATTAAGCCGAATGGAGTAACTTTTATCAGCGTGCTTAGTGCGTGTACTCATGCAGGATTAGTTGAAAAAGGCCGAGAACTTTTCCAATCAATGATTCATGATTTTCAGATTAATCCTCAGGTAGAACACTACGGATGCATGGTTGATCTATTATGCAAAGCCAAGTTACTGGAAGATGCGATGGATGTAATTAAATGTATGAATATTAAACCGAATTCAGTTGTTTGGGGAGCGTTGTTAAATGGCTGTAAGCTTTGTTTGAACTTAGAAATGGCTGAACTTGCGGTCAGCAATCTAATCGAACTGGAGCCTGAAAATTGTGGTTACTACACCTTGCTGGCTAATATGTATGCTGAGGCGAATCAGTGGAATGAGGTCGCGAAGATTAGGGCTGTCATTAGGGAACTCGGTGTTGAGAAACGTTGTCCTGGATCGAGTTGGATTGAAATGGGAAATGAAGTGCATCAGTTTGTTGCTGCTGATAAATCTCACTCTGCTTCTACCGAGATACACATTTTGCTTGATAATCTGTTCTGGCAGCTAAAGTTACATGCTTGTCCCCTTGAAGTTGAGTGTGAGTTGTAACTAGATGCCTCATGTTATTTCGGGTATGCTATGCACTTCAGGTCGGTCATTTAGGGTTCATATTTTCTTGGGCGTGTTTACTCCCCACAGCTCTTAACCCTAGCTGATTGCCAAAATGCTCCTGTTGGTTGTGGTGTATTAGTCTCCTTTGCCTTCCCCACCGCTAAGTGTGATGAGCTTACTGTCGGAGTAGAACAGGAGCTCTAGCAGTTCGTTTGGTCAGACCCTCCAGTCGATAACACTCCTTGTGTGCTGAGGTCTCAGGTTGGCCCCAGTGGTGGGCGTGGTTTGGGCTGTTAGTGGGATGCTTGGTGGGTTCGGGTATGGAGAAGCATGAGTATGAGGAAAAGAAGGTTGCGGTAATTACTTGGGTTCTTCCACTACCAAGGATAAATTCAGTGAGTACATTTCTGATCACTGACAGTTTCATTAAAGCAACGTGACTGAATGAATGAATGAATGTGCTTGTAACTTTGTTTCTATTGTTTGATTTACTTGTGTAGTTGCGTGTTATTATGGGAACAGTTAGAACTGAGTACGGACAGTTGTAGTAGAATAATAAGGTAGTAGTCCGTGTCATTTATGCCAGTAGAAAGTTTATTCTTCTGTCTGACTGTAAGATACATCTGTAGTTTGTTCTGGATTATAAGCAATGTGCTATATTTATGTGTATTTGAATAAGACTAGCTCAAAATAAGCGATAATTGGCTATGATACTAGATGTAAGCTGTTTATGTTTGGTTCAAACTTCCGAAGGGTAATCTATGGTGGATTGGTGGTCGATCACTTTCTACTGGTAGTGCTACTGATGATTCTTGTGTGTATAATGGTGGTACACTAGTAATTTCTTACGAGTCATTGGATTTGTTTCACTTTCATGTTTTATCTGGTGCACGAAACATGCTTAGCACTTGTTAGCTTCAGCAGTTCAGTTCTACGCATCAGGGATGAGTATCCTACCAGAGTCGCTTAGAGAATACTACTTTTCTAACTGAGCTGCTTTGTACTCTGTATCTATTTGAAGCTTGTTCGAACATATACTACCTCCATCCCATTTGTATAGTCTCTATTTAACTTTAGTGGTCACACACTCACACAGATGATCCTTATCATCTTCTTTTCCCTTTCGCTGCCTGCTTTCAGTTCTCATCACTCAAGTATGGCTTCAGTCTATCTATCATTCTTTCGATTTGCATTTTGTTTATATAATTTATCTTTTTACTCTTTTCCAATCTGTTTCTCACCATTCTTACCGTTTATAGCTTCCCTTTCTATTGATTGTCCTTTGGATTTAATGTTGTGGTTCACAAATTTCTTTAATATTTGACTAATTGGTAGCTGCGTTTAATTGAGACTGAAAGCATTACAACTATAAGGGGACGCAAATTCAAACGTATATCTACGTATATAGTTGATGACCATCCTCCCTAAGATAGGAGACCGTGAAGCACTGAGAAGCGTACTCTCACACACGAGGCCTGTCTTGTGGATATTAATGACTGTTGCAGTAGGAGTCAAAAGGATGCAATTAGCCACCATGTGGAAAGAGTGTTTTTTTTTTGCAACTAGTTACTGAGATGCTTAGTTAAGAGTTAGATTGTTCGAGTTCAAATATTGGGAATGGCTTCATATCAGTTCTAATGAAATTCTCCGTATATTGTCCAAGCCTTTATATCTAGTAGGGAACGCCGGGATCACTTCTTTTTCGTGTTAAGATGCAGCTTAAATGCTCCATTAAGATTGTCGACGAACAATTTAAATAGAAAGCTTTCGAAGCTACTCATATTAGTCTTGTTGAAACCTGTCTGTATTGATGTCTTTCTTAGCCGTAGATCTTCTCTTATTAGCTATACATGAAACTTGAACCTTTGTTAATGACAAATACTTTCCTTACTATCTGTTACAACGACTTGACGTTTGACAGCAGAAATTATCGTATACAACCGTCTAACATTAAGTTATCGTTACGCTTCTCTCAACATTTTTTTTTTTTTTTTTTTTTTGTAATTATTAAATGGTTATTTGACACAGTCTTACAATGAACATAACTAGATGATATTTTCAAGTGTCTAAAGGAACACAACTATTTGTATTCAATACACATGTTTTTTGAACTTTCTGTTTCTTTTCTGTTCACTTTAATTATAGTTGCTAAAAGTGTGTATCTATCTTATCACTTGCAAAACATGATCCCTATTCCTTACCACTTTTCTCTCTTCTTTTGCCTGCTTTCAGTTTTTATCACACAAATATCACACAATTATAATGGCTTTCACCATCTTTTAACATCATTATGTATCCCTTTACTTCTATTAGATAATTAATTATCTTTGTTTTTTCTACACTTTTCCAATCTGTTTATCGTGATTTTTACTGTTTCTCAGTCACAAATTCCATTGATTGTGGTTTGGATGTGGATGTTGTGATTCACATGTTCCTCCATTTTTGACTAATATTGTGACCTTTTGTTGGTGGGCTACTTCTCAATTTTGATTTTGGTTTTTTAATTTTTTTTCCACCCAAATTCTTGTGGAAGACGGCGCATAACCTGTCTTCAATGCAGATGGGTTAGATCTCCTCTAAGAAGGAGGCACGTGGGAGGACAGGTGGAAATCCATTTAGTTTACCACTCATCTTCCCACTTGCTTCCTTATAAGAGGGAATTCGACCCGTTTTCACTGAAGATGGATATACGCCATCTTCAATGACACTGGCTTTTTTTTATAATTCATGTTTGTGCTCTTCCTAGTCATTTCCTTGAATGGTGCTCAATCTTTTTACTCCCAGGTAATTATTTCTCTAATGTTATCTGTTTCGGTACGTAGACCAAATGATACAATGTAAGCAAAAGTTACTAGCTTCATGGAAATGTAGACTGCATATCGAACAATTATTCCAATACTTATATATGCGGTTTATTTACTAGGTAACTCGTCTAGACTACGATTAGCTTATCTCATTCTTTCAGACGAGAGAGGAAATAGAGTACTAGTTAGCTACTATCAGCCCATCTCAAAGAACTCGACACGAATGAACTATATAAGTAATTAAAGATGTCTACTTTACGAGTCTCGAGAAAATACGTTAAAAATTTTACATTAAAAGGATAAGTCAGTGTATTTGCTGAACACAAATTCTCATTTGTGACGGACCTCTCACTAATGGCAAGTGGGAGAGAGAGCTGTGACTCTGTGAGAGGTCACAAGCTTGTGACGGTCCCAAGCGAGATTTGCTATTTGATAGCTGGATATATGATTTGTGAACCATGCATTTGGAAACATTGAACCAAGAAGTAGTTGTGAGCTTATTAAATCTTGAGGGAAACTGAAGTAGTGAAGTAGGAGGCTAGAAAGTTACCACGCTTCAAGCATGTCATTGCCATTTATTGAGTGAATCTCATTAAAGTATCATGTATGGGTTCTGTACTTCTGTACTCGAGCTCTTCAATACGTTTGGACGTTTACTTCAATGCAATCAACTCTCTTCTAAGGTCTCTATGTCTCAGGCTATTTATATGGGACCATCCCATTTTGTTTCGGTTTTTATTTCGGGCGGTGATAACGCCACAACTGTTTTGTTTAACGTCGCTTGAATATAAGCTTATTATATGTCTGTCTTACTATTCATTTCTCACAATTTGAATGGCATTAGTAAAATGTGTCGTAGATTTATCATTACCCTTTATTTATATCACTAGTTTTAAACCCGTGCAAAAAATGCACGGGTTGTAATAATAGGTGTCATAATAATAAAATTTTATTTGCACTAATAATGTGTGAATTAGATTTTATAAAAATTGTTGCATAGAATACATATAAATGAATTAATGAAGAAATAGCAGCCGCTTTGAAATAGATTGAAATACGAAAGGAGGAAAAGGATCAGAGCAGCCAATAAGAAGCCTTCAAATGTTATTGCTTTAATATATAGTAGATTATATGTGAGCTCTTAATAGAACATTAGAAGTCAACTAGCTTAATTTATGTCTGATAGTACTCATAATTTGATTTAAAGCCGTCATTGTGATCCCCTTTACACCGCAAAATTTGTGTAGCTACCACTATTTTTTCTTCACATTGTTGTATGTAGTTGTGAGTTGTATATTTCTAAGAAAATTATGTATTTTGTGCTTCAGTTAATTTCTTTATTTACGGCGGTGGTGTATAGAATACAACTTTGATTTTGACGGAGAATAGAACACTTATATCAATAGAGTTTATAGTTGTATCGTAATTACCGACTTTGCAAGGATGCTAGCACGACCGTTGACCCGTTGTCGTCTTTAAACAGTGTCTTACCGTATAAGACCGTCTCTTCCATTAATTATTGAACTTTTATTAATTTTATCATCATTTATCAATGCGTTACTTTCGAATGTTGACTCTGCCACCGATAGTGACAACCCAAAATTTGAGATGTACCCCTATCATTTGTTACAATTTATTACTCCATATAAATTTCCAATCATAAGTAAAGTTGACATGGGCGTTATTTTAGTTGTCAACAACAACATAATTAAAAGGGAGTTTTGTGACTAAACTGTGACCTTGAACTCTTCAAGTCTAAGGCCAACGTTATATTATTATCATGGGTAGCGTTGACTTTTCACGATTCCATATTTTCAATTGAGTCACATTCCATTATTCCAAAAGTCCAAATGCTTCACACAAGTTTTACACCATATAATGTTTCATCATCATTGTATATAATAAAAAGACTTCGTCTTACCAAAGTCAAATGATCAATATAGAAAAAAACGATAATATATAAATAGTGGGTAATCATTAAAATTAGAATTAGAGTTATATGGCACATAGGATGTTGATTAAAAAAGAAAAAAAGAAGCAAAATACTAAAAATAAAGTAGAAAACATAATATCCCGACCCGCATATGTCATCTACACACAATTATATAAGTTATATAACCCGACCCAAATTAACACGACGCAGGACTAATATCCCGAAGAAACATATTGCATAAATTCGGGGTCAGATTCAAGACCGGCCATAGTCTCGGGCGACAACACGACTTCAAGATCAACACTTCCTCCGCCTTCCCTACCCGGGAAAGCCGAGATCTTCCCATCAAACTTATTAGCCCGTCCGCTCCTCACAGCGATGGGTCGACCCCACCCGAAATCGTTATCATACATAGGAAACCGTGGGGAACTACCCATAGTAATCATCCCACCATCAAAATTACCCAAAGGAAAAGTCCTCGGATTACTCTCCCAATCTCCGATAAATTTTCGGACTGTTTTATCGCCGTGTGCATTCACATTCGTGTTCAGCTGCTCCGCGGCCCACCGTAGGTCCCGCGAGAGCACGTCTCCCGCTGTTGCGAAAGTCGGGATGCTTTGAATTGCGTTTCCGAAGTACAGTGGGTTTAATTTTGGTTCCAATCGATGGCGACAATTTACCGCCATTCTAAACGTTGTCGTTTTATTACTGTCC
Organism: Heliosperma pusillum; assembly: GCA_022085475.1. NCBI lineage: Eukaryota > Viridiplantae > Streptophyta > Magnoliopsida > Caryophyllales > Caryophyllaceae > Heliosperma > Heliosperma pusillum. Next base: position 9,607 of record JAIUZE010007147.1, on the reverse strand, counting down.
ATTTTTCTCGCGCGTGTCACACACCGCCATAACAGCGCGCTTAAAGATTGGAAGGAGGATATTTCCACCTCGGTCGAGTCCGTTTCGGTTACGACTCGTGGTTTCGAAACGGCTACTGCGTTTCGAATCCAGTTCTCGAGTTTTGAGACTGTTTTTGTTTCTTTTTCTTTTTCTTTCCAGGGGTCATTGCTCTGTTTTCCGAGCAATTCAGCAGCGGAGATTCGATCATTTGAAATGATCGAATCTCCGAATTTCTTGTAATTGACCTTAGCTTTCAACTCCAAAATCGACTCTCGACTGAATTTAAAAATCCGCTCTCTCAACGGCTCGAATTCATTAAATGTCACAACCGGACCGCCTTCCGGAACCTTCAAAACCGCAGGCGAAACCAACACGGAGTTACGGCTGAACTCCGGGGGTTTTGTGATTCTTCGTACGCCTCTACAGACCTCAGCGAAAGTATTAAAGAAATTCCAAAACGAAGTTCCGTCAGTAACGGAATGATTTACGGAGCAGCCGATGAACAAGCCATCGGCTAGCTCCGTAACTTGAACAGCCAAAATAGGCTGAAAATGTCCCTTGTAACTAACAGTTCTATCGTAAGTAAAAAACTGTTTAACTACATCAGGGACGTCCTGTTCTCCCAGGACGTCCCTGATGTAGACACACTTCCCCGCCGCATGGATAAAATCGACGCCGGCATCGTTACATGTAATGTAAACATATCCATCGGCGTCGGTCTTCAACCGTCCAGCCAGGGCGGGGAAGTGTGTCAATGCCACAGACAGACCGTCCTTTAAAAGAGAAATTACGGCGTCTGTGGCGAAAGGTGGGCGGGTAAATAGCCCGCCTTTCTGAATATAATGACACGAGAGCATCGGTAAGTCCGAGACGGAGAGTTTGAGGTCACCAATAGTTGATTTTTCGGAGGGGGTTACTGTTGATTTGGAAATGATGGTGACATCATTTGGAATTTCAGTGAAACAAGTCATTTTCAAAGTCGGATTCTTATAAGAGACGGTCTTTCAATAAATTGAGTCGGATTTTGTGAGTAAGAGAGATATTTGGAGAGGGGGTGAGTGTGAGGAGAGTGAGAGGTGTGGAGGTTGGTATTTATAGGGAGAAAAGGGAAGGTGGGATGGTGGGTTTGGGTTCAGTGAACATTATAGTTGATGAGGTTGAGATTTGCATTTTGCTTTGCTGCTCATTTATTAGTGACTGTGTCTCTCTTCACCCTTTCTCATATAGTATTATATTTATATTTAATTGTCTTAATCATTAGTATACTTGACACTTGACAGGGTTTAATTCTATATCCATTCTTCATTTCTTTTGTTTTGACCATTATTACAATATTTTATGATAAAGTTTTGTATAAGATTCTAGTTATTATTGTGTAATTATTCATATCAATAAGTCTGATCTCTTTGCTTCTTTAAGAGTTAAGATAACAGTATCTGTATTAATATAAAAACGTGTTAAATATATTAACATTTTTTTTAGTACATATAAGAGGTGAACTCCGATAATTAACTAACAATAATACTGGAGAAAGAAACCCTAAAAATGTCTTCATGAAGAATAGGACGGAGATCAAATGGCGAGAATCCGGAACTGTTGGAATGGTGTTTGAGCATACCCCTCGATTAGCAAGCCAATCAGTAGCTCGATTAGTTTCCGTGTAAGTATGCTTCAGCATGACTGACCAAAACACATCGTTGATGACCGTTACTAACCAGTTGGTCTTCAAGAATGAGTTGGATGCAAGCAAGATTGATTGTCTATATTATGTATAATAAGCTTAACCAAACAAAGTTCCCGAGCTCGCTCTAAACCGGCTAAAAGAGCTAGGAGCTCAGCTTTCATGGAAGAGCAAACCCATACATAAAAAAGTAGGCCGAGTTATTAAAGAGAAATTTTCAGTCTGATCCCTAGAAAGACCTCCACTATCAGCGAGACTAGGATTGCCCTTAGAAGCTCCATCGGTATTAAGAAGAGTCCAACCATGAGGCGGTGACAACCATCGAATGAAAACCTCCCTATTAGCAGTATCCGGAGTTATTTCTCAGGCATTTTTTTTTTCTTATCTAACTTGTTTAACTCGTATTGAGTTTAAGACAGATCTTACGGTCTTATACAAAAAAATTTTGTATTCATATAGTTAGTTGATTGGTTTAAGTTAATAAAAGGCACCATTAGGAATTTAGTATATTGTATTTCAGATTAGAAAGCTCAAATTCTATTATGAATTATGAATTATAGGGTATGAATTGAGTTGAAAGCCTTATCTTTGACAGAAAGCATTCTTTTTTTACTAAGTAGCAGATTTTTCCTATAAACTTTTGTAGAAAATTACCATATTAATAAAGATGATCATATCCAATTCTTTGGAGGGGGTTTGAATGTGAGTATTTTAAGACCCAACTTAATACTTTACAATAGTAAATGTACATTATCTCGAAGCAAACTTCATACTTGAATTGCACGGGTTTTCTTCTCATACCCGATTTGGGTTAGGGTCTCAAGTTATATAGGTAATGTTAATTAATTTGTTCTTTTAGCGTAGAAATATTAGTTCCGAAAAGTCTTGGATTAAAATTAAGTGAAAAATGAGGATTAACTAAAATTGGTGTGATTCAAGAAATTGGCTTCCACATGTTTTACCCACTATATTAAAAAAAAAAACAGAAATTGAGATCACTTGTATAGTTAGTTATATGTCCACATTGAAATGATGTTGTCTAGTGAGTAGTGACCATGGGACCTAAATTAGTTAAAAAGTAGAATTAGAGCGTGCACTAAATATTACAAGTAATTGGTCATTGCTCTGATTTGATTGATTAAATGATGTCTATAACATATATATGCAATATCATGTGGTATTTCTATGCCAATTTTTGCAAAGTGACAAATTGAAGTGTGATATGTTCGGTAGTTTAATGTAAAAATTAAAACGACACGTTAAGATAATCATTGGGATATTATTGTATGTATTTAAGTAATACAGACAAGTATGTTGAAGTAATACTGTTATCGATAAGTCGCTAATTAATAAGATACTAGCTTGATATTTTACAAAATTGCAAACAAGTTTTCAAGACAGATTATTAGAGATGCATTAAAGGGTTAAGACGGAGGTATAATTTTTACATACTGCATTAGAGCATTTCTAATGGTTCTATAAATTGGCTTGCTTGGAACTTTTGTAAATTGCCAAGAAAGTTGCATACCATTGGAGCAACAAAAACGTATCATGCTTGCAAGCTACACTGCTCCACAAAGATACTAGTTTGGAATTAATTTGCTTGATTTTATTGGATGACTGAGTTAATGTGGGTCATTTAAGTTACAATATGTTGTAGCTTGTCAATGTGGAGGGATGTAGTTAGAAAACAAGTTGGCTTGAAATAAGTCAAGCTACATAATAGAGTAATTCACCATTGTGGATTTATAACTCAAGATTGATGGAGAAAAACTCATACTTGAGACTTTAGTATATTAACCTCGTAATTTTATTATATCTTTTCCTCCGTATCATATTAGATATGTCATTTTATCAAAAATCAAATAAAAACATTATATATCGTTTTACATTTTCATAGGTATTACATCTTTAATACACTTTCTAAAGCACAAATAAATTAAATAAGTGAACAATGTACTTTTAATAACTATTATTTGATTGGTGGAGAAAATTTCTCCCAGTTTCAAATATCATTCATATATACAGAATAATTTAAAAATAAAGTATCATTCTCCAAGGTTTCTTATTACATGTGCAATAACATTCTACAACAACATATAAAAAAGAAATGAGGAACTATAATAAAAGGTACGAGGTAACATATATGTTACTTCCATCCCAGAAAATAGTAAACCATTGACTGAAATAGAGGAGAAATATGACGTTGATTATTTAGTTAAATATTAGTTTATTGATATATAAATATTTATTTAATGTGAAAAATCACATATTGGCCTCCCACATCGGAGAAAAGAGAAGTGTAATTTACTTTATAAGTCAATAGGCTACTCCACCCATTACCAATTGATTTTAGGTTAGAACATCCTTGAACTTGTAAAGTGGACACTCTCTCATTTTTGATGACGCGGCTCAGGCCCATATGCGTATCTAACATGGTTTCAGATCCCAAGGATTAGTCTTGGGTTCCGACACGAAAACGGGTCCTAAAAGTTCCTGTCGATCGATCGAAAAAGGGGCGTGTGAAGCATCACATGTTGGTCTTCCACATCGGAAAAAGAGAGTATTGTAATAAGTCAAGAGGCTACTCAACCCATTGTCAATTGGTTTTGGGTTGAAACTTACTTAAACTTGTAAAGTGGACACTCTCTTTCTCGATGGATGCGACTTAGGCCCATATGCGAATCTAACATTTAATATTGTATTATTTAAATTTATGGATCTATTATACGAAGTATATTACTCTTTTCGTTCCGATAAGATTGATTTTCTATGAATAACTTAATCTTTCAATAAAACTATTGTTTATTTGTCATCTACTAAGAAAAAAACAAATAATCAACTTAGGGATTGTACCATACACAACAATTTGTACTCTTTTAACAATAACGTATCTCTAACATGTTTTTTTTTTTTTTTTTGGTACAATCTCTAAGACTCTAACATGTTTATAAAAAGTGTTTTTCCCTCTTAAACTAATCATATTGCTCTAAATTTTAGGTAGGATGAAATTGACGTGTTAATGAGTTATGAGTCAAGTCAAAATCTGAATTCCATGCGTGGTCATTCATAATGATATGAAAATCAAGGTGGGAATTGGGATTGCCGAAATATATCTATTATTGTGATATGATCATACAAGTACTTAATATATTTGCAAATTTTCATTTAAGACCGTCACTATTAATTATAAGCTGAAAACAGATAGTGTTTCTCTTATATTATACAAGTGGACGACAAATGAATCCCCACTTGCCCTACACTTGCATATGGTAAGAAATATATTATACTTTCAACTTGTAACGGATAGTGACAGTCTTCAGTAAGATGAGCTGAATGTAATTTTTCGGTATAGATGTTTGTCATTGGACCAAATATTATGGGAAAATAAACTTAGGATTTTGTATGTTTTCCATCCATCTTTCCCAATTCTTTCCCAACATATCGCACGTATCCGCCATACCGAATTCCCAGTTTGGTATTTCCCATGCAAAAAATATCCTACTCTATTACTCCGTATAACCCATTTTCTAGTCAACGTTTTACGTGTATTACATGTCCTCCCTTTATAGGACCATTTTTGTATTAAGTAATCTACTTTAGGGGTGATTGACACGTGCTTATTTGGTTCAAGAGTCTTATATGAAGACAAAAATTTATAAATTTATTAATGTCATAGATATGAGTTTTATAAGAAACACATTTTATTATCGAAAATCTTAAAAAAAACTTGGACGGAGTATAGATTTTTCGGAGATTTACACAACGAGGACATAGTGTGCTTTACTTTGTAACGAAATTGTCAAATTAGGTGTATGCAAACAATTGTCTACTTTGGAATATATATTAATTAAAATAAAACTACAAGCAATAATTGTTACTCGTATATTCAAAACATCAACGGATAGACTTTTTTCTACGACTGCAAAATAGTTCAGACTGAGCCAAATAACAGGTACACATAGCTTTACCCAGCACACGTGTTGCATTGTGGTTATTGATGATGACAAGTCCTCGGCTATTAACGTGTGTGATTGCATTGTGTAGGACTGTTTGCAGGATACATGAACGACGTCAAAGAGTTTGAAGATTTGAGAGCTGACGTTCAGTTTTGTGTCTAATAGTGTAAGGATGATTGACCTTGAGCATAAGGCGTTAGAGTTGATTTAAACAGTTGCACAGACTGTTTAAATCATGTCTAACTCTTGATATTTAAAACCGCTGCGTTTTTTGTTTCTCAAAGTATTTCGAGTAAATTTCTAAAAGATCTTTTCTGAAATGGTTTTACGTATAAACATACTTTTGACATATTCCTTCTACTTTAAAGAGATATGAAAAAGATTGGTTATTTGGAAAAATTATCTTTTTGATTTTAGGAAAGATATTAAAGAGATATTTTATTTTCTATAATATAGTTTCCTTGGTTTGTCAAACTCTAAAAGAATATCTTTTCTTATTTAAGTGAAGCCACTTCTTCAGAAATAATAATCCTTGAGCAGCAAATATTCTCACGTTGAAATTGAACAAGTTTGAGCTTTTATTTTCTTGCAAAATTCTTTGAAAAACTTGTTAATTTTTCTTGGCTTAAAATATCAAGGTGCTCTTAGTCAAGTTATCTCTTAGGTTGTATTGTTCTCCATTGTTCTATTTTGAGAACCTTATACGGAGACAAAGAGTTGTAATTTTCAGTTTGTGAGAGAGAGATTTTGGGGTACGGGTTTGTACTCGAGTTGCACGATCGGGTTGATCGTGGGGGTCTTCTTGTAATCGGGTTGATTTATTAAGAAGATATTAATAAGAGAGATAGTGGACGTAGACCTTTAGAGAGTAGGTCGAACCACTTAAAAATCGTTGTGTTCTTCTTTTATTTGCTCGTTACTTTTCATTCTCATATTTAATCTCGTTTGATGATTGGTCAGAATCAGTACTGCACAGAATTCACTGTTTTAAACAGTCTGCTGAACTGTTTAATTTGCCTGTGTACTGTTTCTGCATCGATCAGTTTCGAGTTGTGTGTTTTTAATTTTTAAAAAGGTACTTAATTCACCCCCTCCCCCTCTTAAGTATTGGATCCATAAACTCAACAATTGGTATCAGAGCCTCGTGCTCTTGATTGCTTTACCGCAAAGAGTTTGATCCTTTTGAGTTTATTTTTCCTTCTTTTATTTTTAAATGAATTCCAGTTCCGTCAAATGTCCTGTCTTCGATGGCACGGACTATGGCTGGTGGAAAAATAGAATGATGAATTTCATTCAAGGAACTGATTACGAGTGTTGGGCAATCATTGAAAATGGCCCTCTTGTTATTACGACCACCGATAAAAATGGTGTTGAAAGTCCTAAAGCAAGAGCGGCCTACACTGCCGATGACTATAAGAAGGCAGAAAAGAACTCTCGAGCAATATCCCTTCTACAATCTGGCCTGATAAATGAAGAGGCTGGCCGTATTGCTGGTTGTAAGACGGCTAAGCAAATTTGGGATACTCTCGAGTTAGCCCACGAGGGAACATTGCAAGTGAAGAAACTTCGTATTGATCTTCTAATGCAAAAATACGAGGCCTTCAAAATGCAAAACGATGAGTCAATTAAAAGCATGTCTTCCCGATTTTCAAGCATAACTAATGAACTTTCAAATCTTGGTCGCTCTTTTCAAACTGAGGACATTGTCCGTAAAATTTTAAGAAGCTTAACCAAGAGATGGCTAGCTAAGGTCACTGCTATTGAAGAAGGCAGGGACTTAACCACTCTTACCTATGAAGCCCTAATGGGATCTCTTATGGCACACGAAATTGCTCTTGATGATGCCGAAGAGAAACCCAAGGCTAAGGGGTTAGCTTTGAACGCCTTCTCAAGTGACAATGAAAGTGATCTTGAGGAGGAGGTTGCGTTGTTGTCCAAACGTATTGCAAAAATAATCAGAAAACAAAACCAAGGAAAGTTCGAAAATTTCTCATCAAATAAATTTGTTCCTTCGTTATTCTCATCTTCATCATCTCGTTCTATGTCTAGAATGGGATGTTTTAAATGTGGAGATCGTGATCATCAGATCCGAAATTGTCCCAAGTGGGAAGAAGTAAAATCTCGAGATAAACGTGAGAAGTCTAAGCAGGAGTACAAACGTGCTATGATTGCTGCTGTGTGGGGTGAGTCCGAATCAGAGGACGATGAACCACCTAAGGAAGAAAAGGAAGAAAAAGTATGTCTTCGCTCCACATATAAACCCGTGCTACACAAGAAGGTACACAAAGATGATCTTAGATGTCTCATGGCCCATACTGATAATTCCGACAGTGAATCTGACGATGAGGTAGGTCTCTCTAAACTTAAGATTCAGGTTAGATCTTTGTCTAAAGAAAAAATAATTAGGTTACTTGATGAGACCCTGGACACTTGTTATGACCAAAATAGACGTCTGGAAGAAATGCAAACTGAAATTGAAAGTATAGCGGAGGAAAACATAAAACTGAAACGTGATCTGAAACATATAGGAAAACAAACAGTTGATCAGACTGTTTATTCTGAGCTTACTAATGAGAACGAGGTACTTGTCAATAAGATGCAAGCTTTAACTGATGAATTAGATAAAATAAAAGGTATGCATGCTAAAGGAACGACTACCTATTCTGATTTCAATGCTAAATTTGATAGACTTAATATTGACTATGATAATCTTCTTGACAAGAACAAGAGACTTCTTCGAAAAATCGATAACCTTGAAGTCAACCTAAGAAATGCTAGGAATGTCACCGCTAAATGGGAAGGAAGTAATACCGTTCTTGACTTCCTAGTTAATCAATCCAGTAATACTAAGAAGTTAGGATTAGGGTATGAATCTTGTTCTAACTTCAAGCTAGATGATCCTCAATATCATACAGTTTGGGTTCCTGAACAGAAAGTAAACAGATCACCGAACTGTTCAATTCAGAATGTTTCCAGTAATGTCTATTTCAGAAAGTCTAAACCTGTAGAACGTGACTTTCTTAAACGTAAGTATGTCGGCCTACCTGAGTATACTTTGTGCAAATTTTGTGGGAAAACAGGACACATATTTAATGCTTGTAAGAAGCGGTTAGGTTACTTGGAACAAAATTGTAAGATTGTCAAGAAAATGTGGATTCGAAAGGACTTATTAGCACAAGTGACTAACCAAAAGGGACCCAAGTTAATTTGGGTACCCAAGTCCAAAGTATAATCTGTTTTGCAGGCTAAAGTGAGAGGGAGCAACATGGCATTGATCGATCAAAATAACTTTTGTTGCTCAAGGTGCATATGAGACGATGTTTTTGACCTCTCACTGTGGGAACGTAACTGTTTACATCCCTTAGAAAATTAGGATTATAAAAAAAAATTATATAATATGAAATTGCCAAGTCCTTAATACACGAAAACGATTTATAAAATATAGATGATTAAGCGTAATTATTGAACCTTTGGTCCTAGCAAAATTCGGCCTAAGAACAGATATCAACACAGATATCCTCCTAATCGTTGCACCCAAGATGCTCCGAGAAATACCCTTTTCTTTTGGTAGAAAGTAATACAAAAGTTACTGCTAACCTTTTGTTTTTGTATTTGTCAAAAGTTACCGTTAACTTTTGTCAGTTTGTGTGATTTTTAGATGAGATGGAGGCAGAGAGAGAGAATTAGGTTAGGAAAATCAAAAACACTTTTCTCCTGCACCTCCTCTTTTCTCACGGCAATCTTTGGTAGGTTTTTATATGAGGGGATTTTTATGTCTCCTCAAACTAACTACCCATTGACCCGAAAACCCAAGTGTATCTGGATACCGTGTTTCGGTCATTTTAGCTTCCAATATAATGTAATATCTTATAATCGTCGTTTTACATGGACCGACATTATAATCCGTCATTAATTATAAATATCCGTATATTTATAATTTGCCAAT
>JAIUZE010007145.1:0-39809 GCA_022085475.1 Heliosperma pusillum | reverse complement strand
TCAAAGGACTCACTTTTGTGCTTCATTAAGTAGACATATCCATATCTACTCAAATCGTCCGTGAAAGTGATAAAATATCTATAGCCATCTCTAGCGGTGATTGACATAGGTCCACACACATCAGTATGTATGAGTCCTAATAGGTCAGCAGCGCGCATTCCAACACCTTTGAAGGAAATTCGAGTCATTTTGCCTATGAGACATGATTCACACGTGCCAAAAGATTCCTAGTCAAATGGGGAGATAGTCCCATTGTCAATGAGCTTCTTCACGCGTTTTTCATTTATGTGTCCCATACGGCAATGCCATAAATAGGTTTGATCTTTGTCACCAACCTTTGCTTTTTTACTACTCACATGCAATATATCTGTGGTTTGATCTAAAACATAAATCCCATTCATGGAAACTGCTTTACCATAAATCATTTCGTTTAAAGAGAAAATACAGCTATTATCCTTTATTACAAACGAAAAGCCGTCCTTATCAAGTACGGAAACTGAAATAATGTTTTTAGATAAACTGGGTACATTGTAACACTTATTCAGAAATAACTCAAATCCACTCGGGAGTTGGAATACATATGTTCCCACTGAAACGGCAGCTACTCTTGCTCCATTCCCCCCTCGCAGGTCCACATCAACCTTGAAGAGGTTGTGATGTGTCTTAGGCCCTGAAAATAGAGTGCACAGATGAGAATCCACAACCAGTATCTAGTACCCAAGTTCCGAAAAACTTGGCATGGTTGATCTCAATCATATGAATAAAAGAGAAGACTACCAACAAGAGAGACGCGGCCTGCATTTAATGTTCTCTCGGTACACGCGGCAGTTACTCCTCAAATGCCCAAGCTTGTGGCACTGGTGGTACTCCCCGTACCGTCATCGCTCTTTGTCTTGCCTTGTGAGCAAACGTAGACTCACAGGCCCACTTCTGCCTTGCCTGGCTTTTTGAACTTCGGCTTCCCTACAGCTAGGTTGGCCTGGGCCTTGCCCCTACCTCTGCCCCTTGTTGGTAAATAATGAGACCGTCATGTTTCAGACTCCCATTCAATTTCAGATCACTCTCTGTCTGTACAAGGAGTGAGTGGAGTTGATGAAGACTCTTCTTCATATCATTCATATAGTAATTTGCCCTAAAAAGGGCAAAACCATCATGAAGTGAATGAAGAACGCGGTCTATGACGATCTTCTCATCGATTTTGCAACCAAGTGCCTCCAGTTCCTCGACATTCTCAATCATGTCAAGAATGTGTGGCTAACTGCTTGGCCCTTCTGGAGTTTCGCTTCAAAGAAGCGACAGGTATGCTCATAGCTAACGATCCTCGGAGCTTTCGAGAACTCGTTAGATAGCGTGGTGAAAATCTTGTTTGCACCTTGGGCAATGAATCGCCTTTGCAAATTTGATTCCATTGAAAAGATGAGTACGTTCTTTATCGCACCCGCCTCCATTACGAAATCACTATAAGCAAGGGCTTCTTGCACGATTGGGGCCTGGGTGTTGGCGGTAGTGGATCCGTCAAGTATTTGAGCTACCGTCAGCAATGGCAGCATTCCGTAATGCTGCCTCCCAGTCCGCAAAGTTGGACCCGTTATTCTTCAGTCGCGTTGACTGATTCATATTTCCATGTCCATCTTAATCCAGACTCACGTCCGAAAGCGTGCCCTTGGCCTTCGTTCATCAGTTGGCCAGCCTTTGTTATTAGTAGTTATATCTGAATATAATACTGTGGGCAAAATAATTTTAGAAGTTTCACATCGTTTTAAAACTTGAGTCAATGAAAACTGTTGTTATATTCGATGACTCGTGCAGGCTTACAATTGACCTCCCTCAGACTATATAAATGATCCCAAGACTCATTTGTAAATTGATAAGCACCTCTGCTAATTCTCTTTAGAATTCCTTCCGGTCGAGTAATCTGTAAATTCTTCTTTAGTCCATCATAATCACGAGATAGTACGCGTACCTATAATGTTGAAGATAAAATAGGTCATACCACTCACTACTACCACCCAACGTAGAAGGGGTCTTTAGTGACTTCCGACGAAAGGGGCTCATAGTCGTTTTCCCTATAAAGACTAGTCTCATTTTAATGTTATAGGGGAAGGTCCATCATCGTACTAAATTCATTTTAATTGAACTGAATGCTAGCAACTCGAGAATGAATTTAACTAAGGTATGGGCCCTAAAATCGAGTGACCGCCGTATGTCCATGATTAAAATTCAGTTATATGAATCCTTTTACATTCATTTTATTAGATGGGTTTGGTTTAGCACTGAATATGATGCAATTATCTATCATGTGATGGAAAGTAAACGAGAATGAAATACGTAAAAGGAAAAACATGTCCTAGTGTGGCCTATCCTACCAAAAAGAATGATATACAACTTGGAATCCAACTGATTGGACCCCTCGAAGCTTGACTTAATCACCCTTCTTGGTCCATGTAGCGGGAGTGAGCTCCAATCTCCATCTTTTAGTCTTCTTTGAAATTACAACAAATAAAAATACATTGTGATCCTATTTATTACATACTAATTTCAAAACCCAAAACTAAAAATAATGTAGATTCGGGATCTCAAAATACATCCAAGACTATGTTACCATCATTACGGTAACACAATCTACTAAGGCCACACTAAGTTACAACTGATTGTAAAAATACGTTAAAGATTCATTCAAAACAATCCAAAACATATTATAAAAGCACCAACTAAAATAAAACATTCAAGACATAATACATTTATTACGATGTTTTATTATCCAAACCACCCTTTTAACATAGATTATAATTATGTGGTGATTCTGTAATTACCACATTAATTACAATCTCGATTCATTTTACTGATAAAATGAACTATCCTAAAACATTTCAAACTACTTTAAAATGTAAAATATTTAGCATATGTGAACCGTTTCACTTTAATTATACACAATCCGAATGATGTACAATTAATGGCCCAAAAAAAAACTTGTACACGGCAAAACAAACAGTAAAAATTTTTTTTTTTTTTTTGGCAGAAACTTTTTTTTTCGGCAAAATGGTCCTTATCGACAAAATAGGGAAAAATTAATATCCTTTCAAATGATAAACTCATTCAACATCATTTCCATTTTCATTTTAACCTAATCTTTATTAAATTAAAACATCTACAAATCTATTGTATGTTATTTTAACTAATTAAAAATAACAAAATAAATCTAAATGAAAACGAATACGAAAGGAAATACGATTCTGTAAGGTGCTCGATCGAGAAGAAATTAAACGATTAATTCTCTCGATCGAAAAGAAAACGTGTCAATCGAGTATAATGTTTACTCGATCGACTAATTCTTCCCAGTCGACAAACAGGAACCTCGATCGAGAATAGACATCACTCGATCGAGACACTCAAGTTCTCGATCGAGCGAACAAGCTTCTCGATCGACCTAAAAAATTGAGAAAAACAAAACTTCTCGATCGAGACACTCGAGAACTCGATCGAGACAAAAACTCTCAAAAACTTCTCGATCGAGACACTCAAGTTCTCGATCGAGACAAACACACAGCGGAAAAACTGTTTCGTTTTATGAAATTAAATTAAAACAATTTCGTGGCCTATGCTCTGATACCACTTGTGAGAAAATCGGTATTCCCACAATACAGTTATTATAGGATTATAACGAAAAAGCTATAACTTGATTATGCGAGTCATAAACGAAAACAAGAAAAGAATAGAGATTAGAAATAACCTTTAGTCCTTGCTTAAAGGCCTAAGAACAATATCAAAATGATGATATCTCCTAATCGTAGCACCCAAGATTGAATGAGAAATGCCCTTGAATTTGCTAGAAATTTTTCCAAAAGTTACTGTTAACTTTTAATTTTTGTGTTGTGTGAATGATGGAGGCACTTGTGAGAAATGAATTAGGGTTAGAATTTTTCTCTCCTTACCTTTTGTTTCACGGCACAAGTAAGTTTTTATGAGGAGATTTTTCTCCTCAAAATAACTACCCATTGACCGAAAATTCCAGAGTGAATCTGGACTTTATTTCGGTTAAATTCGCTTTAATATATAATGTTTATTATTATTATAAATGTCATTTGTGTTGTCATGTATTAATATGTCCATACAACATTTTGTAGTCGATACATTAATACCGGACTGACAACATCTAATATGACAATCGTATAATATATACGTTAATTATAATTATCCGTATAATTATAATTTGCTAATTCAATATAACATTTTATATTCAATTACGAATTAACCTATTAATTCGCATAAGCTTACATTATATATATGCTAATTAAATACAACAGTTTATATTTAATTATGAATTACTTTTAATTCGTCTCAGCTTATATTATTTAATCGTTATTGACTAACCTTTTAGTCAAATACACTGACTAACCTTTTAGTCATATAATAGGGCATCAATATGATTATTTTCTCAAATAATCACATCTCTCAAACACATCCTTTAGGTGTGACTTTTAGGGACCAGTTGATCAACGCCATCTGTATGACAATAACGTCAAACTTATCTAGCAAGCCAACCGTTATTGATAAACGTTAATCAACTGATTATTATACAAAGTATACCCTGTGAACCTACAGAGATTTATTTATGTTATTGCACTAACGGTGGAGGACACTAGCTCCAACATTATTGACACTCCTCGTACTTTGCTATATGCATGTAAAACGTTTTAAAAAAAATCGTATTTTCCGCTGTTTAAATCACATGCTTGTTATGTTTTATTTCCGCATTCGCGAGGGTTGTCACAGTTGGTATCAGAGCTTTAACGCTCCCGACGCACACACGTGAACCCTAAACTTAAAATACTTGACCTTGAAATAATAAATGAGTGATGGGTAGAAATTTAGGACTTTAGTTGGTAGTCTTTGGTGTACTTGATGTATGTTAGGTTCTAACTTCTTTGTTGATTTTGTGGTGTGATGTTATGTTTGTTTGTATCTACCGTCTTGAGATGGATCATGTGTTACCTAGAAGATGTATCCTCCACCGAAGATCGATGATTGACCAGCCTAAGTGAAGTGTATTTCTTCCTTATCGATGATTTCTCTCGTCCTTAATGAATCATGCTTCCTTCCTTCTATCTAAGTGCTTCTTTATCATCTAAGTTCTTTTCACCTTGGAAGTTACTCTTGTTACTTTCCTCCACCCTATCAATTTGTACATTCAACTTCCTCATGTGACCTTTTGTGGACACCATCCCCTTTTGTTTGTGGCATATTGTACATGGTCGAAAGAATTTCGAACTTTGTGGAGTGTTAGTGTCGGTTAGAATGCATTTGAGATTTGAGGTAAATGGTGTGGATCTAAGTTCACCCTATATTGATGATTGGTTGTATCTCTGAGGAAAGGTAGTAAGATAAGTTAGATGATTTTAATGCTTGATGCTTGTCATGACTAATGTGGATAGTTCATGGTATTTGATGGTGTAAGGTTGAATGAGTTGGCTAGGACTTCTTAACCCATTAGTGATTTAATCTTTTGAACTTAGGAGTTTAGTAATATTAGAGTGTCTTGAGGATCATACCTAAGTCGGAGCTAGTTGTTCTAATTGAGAATATATGGACGATACCTTGAGTTATGAAATGCCCTTGAGACCAAGTGACTTCTTGTGATTTTCTAGTGTGTACTTTTGAGTATATACTTGGTGGAAAAATACTTGGCTATAATTCTTGGATTTAAAAATATGATCTTATATCATGGTATCGGAGACTTGGTTGAGGTAGTAAGTCGTCGTGATAGATTGAACCATGTTACTTAAGGATTATGGACATGAGTGGAATCTGATTAGATAGGCTATGTTGGTGATGCCTTATGATGTTGATAATGACGTTTTGTTTGGTGTTCTACCTTGTGGGCCATAGGAGTTGAAAAGAGATTAGTATGAAGAATTCCTTGTTAGTTCTTCGGTTTTGAAACCTTTGGGAATGTGTCAAATTTTGGAGTTGAGAGAATGTTACTATGCTTGAGTTGCAATTCCGCAATAGGGAATACGTGTTATATGAAAGGATGGATGAATTGGGTTGTAATCGATTTGTTAAATCTAGGTGTACCTTACTTTGATGATTTGTGGTACGATGGTCCCTTGTGAGAGACCTTTGTTATCGGGATGAGTTGCTTTGCTACCACCCTGATAAGTGAATATTTGTATGGTTTTAACCCCCATTTTAGCTCGGTTTTGAATGTCATTTGTGCTTTGTTAAGCCACCTTATGAGCTAATATCGTCTTCTAGGCGAATTCCTATGTTCTAACCTGTTTTGTAGCGAAAATGACGTTTCTACGCCCTTTTTCTATATTCTCGAGCATTTGCCTAGAACCCGACGATTCGAAGAAGCAAGCTCGACCATATCAGAGGCATTTCAAGAAGGTTCACTAATTCGAAAAAGAGAAGAAGCAAAGACAGTTTCGTAGTTGTCGGAAGATCAATCAATTGAAAGAAAGAAATCATCGCTTTACATCAAACCCTATCAACAAACCCGACTCAAGAGGTCAAGGGGGATGTTGGAAGTCAAGTCAAAGCAAAAGGAGATGAAGCGTTAGTCAAAAGCTTCCAGAGGACAAAATACCCGATCGGGTTTGTGTGTACCCGATAGGGTTTATGTGCTGCTTCGAGAAAACGGCGTCTTCTTCCTACTTTTGTCCTATGTGTTTAATGCCCAACCTCTTCTCCACGAAACCCTAATACTATAAATAGATGCTCTAGCCCTCATATCATATCATCCATCTATATATACTTCTCTTCTCTTCTCTTCATATACTTCTCTTTAGATTAGGAGGTGGGGGAACTAGCCTCCCTTCTCTCATTTTCTTCTTCTCTAGTCTTTAGTTCTTAGTTTATTTCTGTACCTTAGTTTAGATTAATAAGGATTTCATCCTTGTAATCTCCTTTGTGTGATTCAAGCGTTGCAATTCAAGGATCGTTTATTATATGCAAGGATTTTCTCTTATTGTTATCATTGTCGTCATATAGGTATTTCTGTTTTATCCCTTGTTTAATGTTCTTATTGTTTTCCATTTGATTGTTATTCGCTTTAAACATTGTCTTAGATTCATTTTAGTACCGTTATAATTGTTGTTTCATTTCCTAGATTATCAATTAGCGTCGTTATTATCGCCATATAAAGAGTCAAAATCATATAAACATGTTTATCCTAGTTTTCATTGTTAATATCATTTTAGACATAGATATCATCATGAGTGAGTAGTCATCCTTTCTAGGGTGTAGGGTAGCCATGTTAGATTGATTAAAAGATGATAATTGGATAAAGAAATTATGCCTTTAAAACGTTGTGTCTATGCATGTTTGGATTGTAACGATAGTTAACGATTTTTAGCTAAAATCATTTGACTAGTATGGAATTCTGTTCCAAGGTAGATATACAGGAATTGAATAGACAAAGCGTGACGTAGTGGATTAAGACCTAGTAAATCGCACTAAAAGCCTGCTAGACCATCTGATCTATGATTGTAATGAACACGCCATTCTTACGAACGCTCAATAAATTATTTGCATATCCTAAATCCAATTTCATCAATATATCAATCTACATGTGTGAACCTACTTCCCTAGATGCTTTTCATTACTTGCTTTACTATTTTTATTTTGTTTTTATTTTGTTTTTATTTATGCTTTATATTAGTTTAGATATCAAAAATCTCAAAACCCAGATAATCGTTAGGTAGAACTCAACTGCGAGACATTTCACATTCTATAGGAAACACCATCTCCCTGAGGATCGACCCCTACTTCCCTAATTACATTAACTTGTTATTAGCCTAGTCTGGGTAATTTATCTTTGTATTGGGCTTGCGACAGGCCTGATCAAATTTTGGCGCCGTTGCCGGGGAGCACGGTTTAGTTTTCCTTTTCCTTGTGATTTTTATCGCAATTAGTTTTATCTAGTCTTTAGGAATCCAAATTCCTTTAGACCTCTCTTGATTTTTCATCTTAGCTTTTCACTCTTATGCCCAGATCTTCTAGATTAGAGACCTCTATCTTTTTAGACTCCGAACTAGAACGAACTCTGCGTAGGAAACTAAAGCTATTCAACGAAATTTCAAAAGCTTCTGATATTTCAAGTTTAGATCGTATTCGTGAGAAATACTCGGATATTCTATCTAATGTTGAAGGAGAAGAAGATCCATTCTCACCTTCATTCACAAAAACCACTCAATCTTCATTCCATCTTCACCTTCACATTCGGAAATGGTTCGACTTTCAGACCATTCCAAACCCACCGCAGAAACGCTTCCAAGGGGTATTGCTACACCCCAAATCGCAGCCGAAAACTTTGAAATCAAACCCTCCTTCATTAATCTTATAGAAAGAAGCCAATTTAGTGGTAATGCCACAGAAGATCCCAACCTTCACATCCAAAACTTCTGTGACTATTGCTCCACTATTAGACAAAATGGAGTCACCCAAGAGCAAATTAGAGAGATGGTCTTCTCATTTTCTTTGAAGGGTAAGGCAAAGTTGTGGATTCATAGCCTTGATAAGGTTACTTTAGGTATCACCGATTGGGAGAGCTTAGCTCTTGCCTTCTACCAAAAGTACTTCCCCCCAGAGAAGACCGCTTTGTTGAGAAGTCAAATCACTGGTTTCCAACAAGGAGATGATGAGAGCCTATATGAAGCTTGGGAGAGGTACAAGGACTTACAATGAGAATGTAATGTCCTCATCATGGGTTAGATTCATGGCTCCTTGCCATCACATTCTATAATGGGTGTTAGATAGAGTCCCGTCGAATCCTGGATTCTGCTAACAATGGAAGATTTGATCAAATCAATGTTGAAAATGCTCACAATACCATTGAATCCATGGCAATTCACGATTCTCAATATAGAAATTCCCGCTCCATACCATCGAAATCTAAGCAAGAAGACCCCACTTTGACGCTTTTACAAGCTCAAGTAGCCCTTCTCACACAAAAGCTAGAACAACTCCAATCCTTTACATTTCAACAGAGTGACAATGGTGTAAGTAAACTTGAAGCCATAATCCTGCAATTAGCTCAGAGGAAAGACACCATGATAGCTCAATTTCAAGAGAGTGATCAAGCTAAGGATGCCGCCATCAAATTGTTGGAAGCTCAAATTTCCCAATTTACCTCTTCTAATACCTACCAAGAGCAAGGGCAGCTGTCTTCACAATGTTACCAACCTCACGAAACTGTAAACGCCGTTTCCTCGAGAAGTGGTAAGCATAATGATGAGCCCGTGGTTGTTAATGTTGAAGCTGAGTTGCCCATGTCAAAAGGGAAAGAGCCCGAGATTCCTATTGAGATCAAGGTCCCATTTTCCGAAAGATTAGCAAAGCACAAGCTGGAGGCAAAGTATGGTAAATTCCTTGACGTCGTTAAACACTTAAAGGTAACAGTCCCTTTCATTGAATTGCTTTCCGAAGTTCCTTCTTATTCCAAGTTTATGAAGGAAGTCCTAAAAAATAAGAGATCCTTCAATGAGATTACGACCATAGCTTTCACTGAAGAGTGTAGTGCACTCTTGCAAAATAAGTCTCTACCAAAACTTAAGGACCCTGGTAGTTACTCCATCCCTTGCACTATAGGCACATATACCATTGATAAGGCCCTTTGCGACCTAGGTGCTAGTGTAAGTGTCATGCCCTTTACTATGTTTGAAAAACTTAACATAGGTGCTTTGAAATGCACTAATATTACTTTGGAAATGGCGGACTGTTCTCTAAAACAACCTATGGGTGTTTTAGAAGATGTGCCCGTCAAAGTTGGTAAGTTTTTCATTCCCGTTGACTTTCTAGTACTTGACATTGTCGAAGACTCTCAAATCCCAATCATTTTGGGAAGACCCTTTTTGCACACCACTGGTGCAGTTTTCGATGTCAAGAATGGGAAGTTGACACTAGAGATAGGAGATGACAAGGTAACCTTTAGTAAAAATGCCACCGTTAGGAGTCCTGTGGTAGAAGAACCTTGCTATGTGCTTAATGTTGATGACTCTTCTATTGTTTCTTCTATGCCTCGATCCTTACTGACGGATCCGGTGGAGGCACAGGTTAGTGTTGATTCTCTTGCAGGTGATCAAACTAAAAGCACTACTGCTAAAAGTGCTAGAAGGGGCTATTCTCGGAAAAGCTTAGCATGGATGGAGAATGTAAAGCAGGCTATGATGACAAGCTTGGATGATAGTGAGCTTAAAGGTAAAGGATGATTTCAATGAAAGAAGTGGAGTCTAGCAAGACTTTAAATTGCGCTTCTCGAGAGGCAACCCGTGTTCATTTTCTTTTTGCATTTTTAATTTTGTATTTCCGTTTTTCATTGTTAGGATTTATTTTGCAGATGAAAGAGTTTTTGAAGAATTCATAAAGACCTTCCTTGTCAAGTCCAAAAGACTAACTTGGGGGAGTCCGCGCTGATTAGTAAGCTTCATTTTTCTTTCATTTTCCCTTTTCCCCATTAGGCATCTCATTGCATATTTTGTCTTTTTTCTCACATTGAGGACAATGTGATGTTTAGCTTGGGGGAGGGATTGCATTTTCCCATTTTGCATTTTAGTTTATCATTTTTCAAATTTTGAATAAAAGAAAGAGAAGATTTTTGAGAAAATTTGAAAAATTTCTGAACACAATTGAATGCTTTTCATGCTTTTCTTGCTTGTTTACTATGCTATCATGTCACATTTCCCAAACTTAGAGCTTTCAAAAGATAATGATTCAATATTTATTGAATTATGCATACATGGGGTAGTCTTGTACACAGTAGGCATAGAATGAATCTATAGATGAGTACGCTTGATCTTGACATTTGGCAAACTACATATATTGTAAGGTAGAACCTCCTTAGACTGGTACATCCATACCCAGTCTCATCTAAGTGTGTGTAGTTCTCCTTGTGATGTGTGTCATGTCAAAACGCATAAGTATGGTTCTCATTTCATCCTATAAGCATTGCATTCATGATTCACTAAGATTTGAAGCCTTTTTCACTTTGAATTACACCTCAAATTAGCCTCTTCATACAAATATTTCACAAAATAATAGCTACACATAAAAACTGCCTACCTTTTGAGCTAGTAGCTAGACTATGGTGTATGGGTGCTCTTTTGAGAAGATTTGTTCTTATTTGTCAAAGTGAATTTGGAGAACGAAAAATGTTCAAGAAGTGATGTTATGTTCAGAAAAAGAAAAAAATGAAATAGAAAAAGAGAAAAGAAATAAAAAGAAAGAAAAAGAAATAAAAGAAGAAGTTGTGAGTATCTCCGAAGAAATGTCAAGTCAATATTCAGAAGGAGTTTAACCTTGAGTTTCGTGTGTAATAATCGTTTTTCGTCTTCTGGGAAGTTGATCGAAAGTTTGGATTGAGTACTCATTTATCATTGGTCAGTTGCTAGCTCATTCTAACCTTCACATGACCATAACTGTTTGTCCACCTTTCACCCATTTCCCAAAGCCTTCTTCATATTTTTCCGGCTTCTTTTCTATGTGCATTGTGATCTTTGACTTTTGTTTTGAATTGTTTACCATATTAGACTGCGGACACATTTTCATAAGTCGTAGATAGGTGAGTGTCTCTAAAACATTTACACATAAAGAAATCACCTTTTACATACAATGAGTGTTCGAGTGTGCCGTGAGAGTCCATTTGTCAAAAGATCATGCAAGAGCCGAAAATCTATAGTGAAATTCTTTGTGCTACGCCGTTATGTAAATCTCAGCCATGTTATGTATCATTCTTGCCCACGTTGTTTTTGGGTTATGATTCATTATGTTTTCAAAGTTTTAAGTTGAGATTTGTTTCTTGATGGTGTAGTAGCCAATGCTTGCAACCTTGTCCTGGTATTGTTTGTTATATTTGCTTGAGGACAAGCAAAGGTTTAGCTTGGGGGAGTTTGATAAGTGAATATTTGTATGGTTTTAACCCCCATTTTAGCTCGGTTTTGAATGTCATTTGTGCTTTGTTAAGCCACCTTATGAGCTAATATCGTCTTCTAGGCGAATTCCTATGTTCTAACCTGTTTTGTAGGGAAAGTGACGTTTCTACGGCCTTTTTCTATATTCCTGAGCATTTGCCTAGAACCCGACGATTCGAAGAAGCAAGCTCGACCATATCAGAGGCATTTCAAGAAGGTTCACTAATTCGAAAGAGAGAAGAAGCAAAGACAGTTTTGTAGTTGTCGGAAGATCAATCAATTGAAAGGAAGAAATCATCGCTTTACATCAAACCCTATCAACAAACCCGACTCAAGAGGTCAAGGGGGATGTTGGAAGTCAAGTCAAAGCAAAAGGAGATGAAGCGTTAGGCAAAAGCTTCCAGAGGACAAAATACCCGATCGGGTTTGTGTGTACCCGATAGGGTTTATGTGTTGCTTCGAGAAAACGGCGTCTTCTTCCTACTTTTGTCCTATGTGTTTAATGCCCAACCTCTTCTCCACGAAACCCTAATACTATAAATAGATGCTCTAGCCCTCATATCATATCATCCATCTATATATACTTCTCTTCTCTTCTCTTCATATACTTCTCTTTAGATTAGGAGGAGGGGGAACTAGCCTCCCTTCTCTCATTTTCTTCTTCTCTAGTCTTTAGTTCTTAGTTTATTTCTGTCCCTTAGTTTAAATTAATAAGGATTTCATCCTTGTAATCTCCTTTGTGTGATTCAAGCGTTGCAATTCAAGGATCATTTATTATATGCAAGGATTTTCTATTATTGTTATCATTGTCGTCATATAGGTATTTCTGTTTTATCCCTTGTTGAATGTTCTTATTGTTTTCCATTTGATTGTTATTCGCTTTACACATTTTCTTAGATTCATTTTAGTACCGTTATAATTGTTGTTTCATTTCCTAGATTATCAATTAGCGTCGTTATTATCGCCATATAAAGAGTCAAAATCATATAAACATGTTTATCCTAGTTTTCATTGTTAATATCATTTTAGACATAGATATCATCATGAGTGAGTAGTCATCCTTTCTAGGGTGTAGGGTAGCCATGTTAGATTGATTAAAAGATGTTAATTGGATAAAAGGAATTGTGCCTTTAAAACATTGTGTCTATGCATGTTTGGATTGTAACGATAGTTAACGATTTTTAGCTAAAATCATTTGACTAGTTTGGAATTCTTTTCCAAGGTAGATATACAGGAATTGAATAGACAAAGCGTGACGTAGTGGATTAAGACCTAGTAAATCGCACTAAAAGCCTGCTAGACCATCTGATCTATGATTGTAATGAACACGCCATTCTTACGAACGCTCAATGAATTATTTGCATATCCTAAAACCAATTTCATCAATATATCAATCTACATGTGTGAACCTACTTCCCTAGATGCTTTTCATTACTTGCTTTACTATTTTTATTTTGTTTTTATTTTGTTTTTATTTATGCTTTATATTAGTTTAGATATCAAAAATCTCAAAACCCAGATAATCGTTAGGTAGAACTCAACTGCGAGACATTTCACATTCTATAGGAAACACCATCTCCCTGAGGATCGACCCCTACTTCCCTAATTACATTAACTTGTTATTAGCCTAGTCTGGGTAATTTATCTTTGTATTGGGCTTGCGACAGGCCTGATCACACCCTAAGTTTGAAAAGGGAAATTTTGTGGATTAAACCTTAAACCTTTTACTCGTGCCATTATTCCTTTCCATTTCCTTTCATGCAAGTTCCTACTAAACCTGATTCCTAGGAAAATGTTTTCTCTTATCTTTTCCTTTGCTTGGCTATCTTCATAGCTATATCTATCTAATTTCTAGCTTTTGGCTCCCTACCCCTAGCGTCCTTCTAATTTCCGTCGCATCTTATCGCGTTCGTGCTTCCCTCGAAATTTCCTATCGCTTCCAGTTTCATTGTGTCATTGTCTTCATTCTGGTGAGATAATTGGGTTGTTAGCTAGCTTCGTGTTGATTTTGACCATGAATAGAATTAGGATTTAATCCCTACGATGAATCTGTTGGTGGTATTGTACTCTCTTGATGGCTTCATTTATTGAGCTTGCTATTGTAGTGCTATTTTGGGAATCGAGTTGAGCGTGATAATCGTTCGTTGTTGTTGGGTATTATAACGGTGGCTTGGGATATCATTTGGAAATTAGATGTCTCTAATTAGTGGATTCTAAAAGAGACTTTGCTTTAGGGAATTTAAGTCGGTAACCAAAGTTTGAGGAGTTTGTCATAAGTGGAAGTCGATTCATTTTGAGTTTTAGATGAACTAGTTGATTTGAATGGTTGTCTGATTGCCAAGTGATTGATCATTTGTGGTTTGGAATTAGTAATTTTCTTGTATTCTTAAGGAATCATCGTTTGAGATTGAGAAATGTTCGTTGCAAGGTTTGGATAGTGGGTGCTCAGTTGTTATAGAATATAGAGTTACAATGGTGAACACATTTATCTTGAGGATTAGTAACCACCATAGTTTACCAATGTGACTATTTATATTTGAGGTTTCGAGCGTAGTAATGATTGAATCAAGGATGTTATGGCATATTAAAGAATCATTATAATCGATAACGGATTGTGGATCTTCCCTTGTCGTGAGGCCTTGGATGAGGCTAGTTGGATCTTAGATAATTATATTTGTTGCTTTGATTGGGATTGTTGTAAATAATGTTTATAAAGTTTAGCGATTTAGAATGGTTAAGGTGTAATTGAGGTAAATTACATTCTCTTGAGGACTAGTTTATTAGTAGAGTTAGTGATGTCGAATTCTTGTAGATCTCCCTGCCGACTTCATCGTGATCTTCATATCCCTAAGAGTTCGAATTGTTTTGTTTTTGCGTGTTTTGTATACATTTTCATGCCCTGAATTGTGTTTGTGATGCTTGAGTCGCTTTCTGTACGTGTAATGTCTTGTTATTTGATTTTATCTTTGATAAAACCTTCAAATTTTCATATTGCATTTCTAATTTAACTTTTCAAAGAAGTCTAAAGATGGATTGTGTACCCTCTTTTTGGAGAAAATGGATTTCTTATGCTTTTATATTTGGATTTTGCTTTTGGTTGGATGTTTGGACTTATTTTTGGAGACGTCTGGTGACTAGTCCTGCACTTACTAACTCTTGTTTTGATTTTCGATTTCACTATTTCGACATTGATTTGATTTGGATAACTAGAGTAATCGTTCGCGACGGGCACTAGTGTGATTCGTAAATAATGTTTCGCACTTATGAAAAATTTCCTTAAACCGTTTTCGAGAAGAACATCATTTCATAAATGTTTTCCCTTATAAAAGTTTTCGTATTAATTTTGAAAACCGATTCTTGTCCTTGATACTTTTGTTTTCTACTCTCAAGTTTCGAGGACGAAACTTTTTAAAAGGTGGGGTGATTGTAACTGATCGGTTATGTCGCGGTCCCGATACAAAAATAATTACCCGCACTTAGGCTAACAACATAAGAAATGTAATTAGGGAAGTAGGGTGTCGATCCTCAGGGAGTACGTGTTAACTATGAATTGCTATGGATTGATTTTCATTTAAGTTCGAGTCATTTGAGGTGGTTGTCTAAACTACTAACATAAAATAAAATGTAAAGTATGCAAATGACGATATGTAAATGACAAATATGTAAATTGCAAAATGTAAAACTCAAACCAGACTACTTACCCGATCGGGTTGTCACGTACCCGATCGGGGAAATGCTCTGATCCGAATGACAACTATTAAATTCTAACTAACGGCGATATTTAAATGACAATATTGAAAGGCTATCTCACTAGACTAATAAACTAGATTATAATAATAAAGTAAACTATCTAGGAACGGAAATAGAAAGACAATAAAGTAAACTAACTAGATAACAATAAAATAAACTATCTAAAACGGTAAAATAAACTATCTAATCAAATTGTAATAGTGAAAGAGAAATACATGTAAAACTAATTAAAAGTTACATTGATACCAACATTAGAATTACTATGATTGTCTAGGCCTTGTAGCGGTATATTCCTTTCGGATTCGTACCGACCTTTTAGTGGGTCCTAACGTCCTCTCAGCATGGTTAGGTCACTAAACCCCTATTGGCAGTCCTAATTCCCATCTCAACTCTCGTTATAAAGATAGAAATTGACTAATACAAACATTTGTTCATGGCCACTAAACATAGTTATAGAATTTGACACAACCAAATGAAGAAACAACTAGATGGTTCAAATGGTATCTACTCTTCTTTTAATTCATTTAACTCGTAAGTCATTTCAATATTACAATTCTATTTATTTTATGTACACAACGATAATGTTACAATGTTATATCTAATTTATGTGATCATGTGATTAAGTAAATTAATAAGAAAAAGATGTAGGAAATTAGACTATGAAATATAAATACTAAAATGATTATGGTGATTATATTAATAATGATTCTAATGACAATTTTTAGGATTATATGATTAGGTAAAATAAAATGTGACATGCTAAACAATATTTCGGTTTTAACTAGATTAATTTTAGATTGATTTCCTAACAACAACAATATGAAAACAATACTAATTAAATTAAAGTTCATGATGAAAATTGCATAGTGAAGGATAGAGGATTACCGAGTTTGAAATATGAATATAAGAACGAAAGTAAAGAACAATTATCCAATAACAAAAGCTATGAAAACACTAGAGAAACACTAAGAAATAAACTATATTCTAAAACTTGTAAGAAAGAAATAAACTATGAAATGTGTTATTGTATGAAAGTATGCTAAAAGATAATATGAAGTTGTGTAGTATATGATGATAAGATGATAAGAGATGATAATTGTGTGTGATGATCATTGGCTTTTATAGGGCTGCATGGCTGCTGATCCCTCGTCCAAATTCAGACCCTAGTCAAAGCATTAAATCACACATTTAAGCTCGGTTGAAGAAGAGCTAAGTAACGTCCAATTGCAGAAATACCCGATCGGTTAAATGGTAATCCGATCGGGTAAATGTGCAAGATGGATTCTTCCGTCTTTTCGTCTTAGGCACGGAATCCTATGCCTTGGTCTTGGTCAATGCAATACGGAATTCGGCTTGGGCTGATCTTCTTTTGACTTGGGTTGATGTTTCCTTTTGAAGTTCAAAGCCAAAGTCCAAGATAAATCCAATTGAGGAAGGATGTAGCGGAATCGTAATCAAATCGTGAACTGGCTATCATCAATTCCTTGAAAAATCGTATCCTAGTGCCTTTGCTCCAAATAGTAGGAAAATATAGCAAAATCGCTTCATTTCCTATAAAACGAGTCAAAACACGCAAAACAACTAGAATAGCAATATTAGCTCGTTAATCACTTAACAAAGTGCATAAATCGTATGGAAATCGAGCTAAAACGGGGGATAAATCAGTACAAAATATCACTTATCAGTAACACCCGCAAATGTACCCTATTTTTATAGTAAAAATATTTATTACGGATACTTTTCAGCGAAATTTAGTTTTAGTTTAGATCTAAATTTTCCGTGTCTAATTTAGAATTTCCGTGTTCGTATTTGGACTTTACGCGAGATTCCGAGTAAGTTACGTCTTAAGACGCTTATGGGCTTTTTCCCATATTTTTCCACTTACTCCCTCATACTCCCCTTAACCCTAAATTCCCTCAAATTCAACATCTCCCTTTTCTTCATCAAGTAACCACCCAAGCTTAAGCTCCACATTTTGATCAAGCTTAATATCGACTCTACTCCTTCATTTCTCGCTCAAATTCACTAAAGTTCGTCTTATTTTTTTCCTCTCACCGTCCTTTATCTTAATTGGTAATAAAATTACCGTCTTTCTCACTTTTCAATTTATCCGTCTTTCTCAAAGGTGAATTATATTCATCTTTTGTCGTCGTTCCCTTGGACTTGGTCTCGGGTCTCGGGGTTGACCTTGACTTTCGTTGACTCTCGGGGTTGACCTTGACTTTTGTTGACTCTCGGGTTTGACTTTGACTTTTGTTGACTCTCGGGTTTGACTTTGACTTTAAATATTAATGTTTCGAATATATGATAATCCCTTCGCATGTATCGCATGTATCACATGTTTTGTGACGGTTTTTGGTATGTCCCACTTTGAGTCGGTTTTTACACATGTTACGGTTTGAGCACTAATTTCCTATGTGCTTTGTACTCTTATTCCCTTGGCTACCTCCACGTTCGTAAGGCTGGAATGTCGGAACGGGGAGCGTATCCTTACTGCTTGATTGCATGTGTTTGTGGGCATATGACGACGTTGTTGGGAGGCGAACGCTTTGCGTTGATCGACCTGGCCGTCAAATGTTGTATACTTGCGAGGTGGTGTCATTGCATGTAGTGTACCGCTTGTTATGATGCTTGTGCTCTTTTCCGCCTCTTTCGTGAAGGTTGACCCAATTTGGGGTTCTCGGCGTCTATGATTGACCGAGTCTTGGATGCGAAACGTTTATCGCATGTCGAATCGGAAATTGTGATTCCGAAAGTCTGGCCAAGTTTAGACTAGGACTGGGTATTTATATCGTCGTTCTACCAAGAGGAAATTAGTCTACATATACGAAATGAATTGAATCGTGTATGCGTTCAGGGAAATGTTTATCCCGTGGATGCGATTTTAATCATACTTGCCATGTACACGGTGCTAGTGCGTGTCATTTACTGTGAGAGATGTCATCAATGTATTTGTATGTTTGGATGGATGATTATATGATTGATTACTTATGATCTTTGGATGACTTGGCATGGTTTGTTTGTCGAGTCTCAATCTTATCAAACTTATGCCGCTAACGGTGAGATGCAAGCCCTAGTGAGTGTATATGGTTGCCTAAGAGTGTCTTCCCCGTGTCTATCTATAGCATGATGGTTACGGATTTGTACTTCATATGCTCTTATCTTTATATATCGAATTTCCTATTTATATTTCTCGTATTTCACATGTATATCTATATATGCATGCTTCTACTTTTGTATTTCCGTTTATGTACGTTTAATGTGATATGGCTGGGAGAACCCGGAGTTACTCCCCACTTACTGTGGCGTTCATGTTTTTCATGGATGAACAAGTTGCTTGATTGGATGGCTTTTTCCTTGTGGTATTTTGGGTTTGGGTGTGAGCTAGCGGGCGTTGGCCTGGATGAAACACCTCTAGACGATTTTTAGCTAGTCGCTAATAACTTTGTTGTTGGATAACATTTTGAGAGACTATGTCTCTTGTAGTATTTCATACTTTGGTTTGTAATTATTGACACTCCTCGTACTTTTCTTAATGCATGTAAAAAGTTTTAAAAACATCGTATTTTCCGCTATTTAAATCACATGCTTGGTATGTTTTATTTTTGCATTCGCGAGGGTTGTCACAGTTGCCGCATTTCATAACTATGAAATTTGGCAAATGGATGCACTAATTGAAAAATGAAATTAGGCAAGTTGAAAAGGCTACGGTTGTTACAAATAGCCGTAGCCTATTATACAAGGCTACGGTTATTGGCAAACAACCTTAGCCGAATATATGAAAGGAAATAAAAGGCAACGGTTATTGTATGAACCGTAGCCATATATAAGAATCTATTTTTTTAAAATTAAATATGAACCACATATTTCTTATATACTCTTACGACCTTTCAATTCATTCAAGCCTTATCATTAATTTCATTCATCCAAAATCTAACTCATGAGTCATGACCCAGAACCTCATCACTGCCAAGCCAAAATCTCTTCGACATCCACCGAGTAATCGTCGGCAGACACTTCAATACCGAAAACCCACAACTATCGCAGCACCATTCGTCAACATTTCAGTTCACAATCCTCAATCAGGTATGGTTCTTGATTTCGATTATAGGTAAAGTTATCGCATTTCATTGTTCTCGAGGATTTCTTTTCTTTTTCCTCGAAATTTTGGTTGTGTATGGTGTTTGTGTTTTGGGATTCAATTATTTTTAGCATTTTAGGGTACAATTAAGCATTACGGTTAGGGTTTTCAGTTAAATTTGATTGCTGCCGTTAATCACACTAATAATTTTATTGATAAGGGAAGGATATGTTGAATTGAACTTTTTATTCTGTACACTAATAGTTTTATTGACAAGGGGAGGATATGTTTATGTCTCTGCATCTCATCAAAGTTTCCTCACTTATTTGTAGTATCACTCACTAAGGTATGTTAATTGTTTTTTTAATTCTCCCTTTTATTTCTTTGTTTCCAGATCTGGTATGTGCATATTGACCTGACTATCCTTCTATGTTATCTGGTCCAATGTCTTCCTTCATTCCAGTTCAGAAGGTTTGGATTATTTAAGCTTAGCTTTATCAATTCTCCAATCACCTTCTTACTATACGAGCAATCAAAAAATAGGTGGGGATATTCTCCTCTGCATCCTCACAAATGCAGCAACTACTATTGTTAGTATTTCCAGACTTAGCTAACTTATTCCTTGTAATTAAAGCTTCATAATACACTAGCCAATTGATAAACCCGTGTTTTGGAATTGACATAGTATACCACACCTGGTTATACCACTGTATTTTCACACCAAGTTCCCTAATCATATTAGACCTATCCGCGAGCAAATAGACTTTTGGGTGATCCTTCATTATTCCGTTCACCCATCCTTGCTTCAATTCATCTTTAGTTTGACCTATTTTACGCCAGATCTAACTACAATCGCTTTTTGGTGTATAACTATGTCAATGTGCCCTCGTAGGTGCACCTTATGAACCCCCATTTCACCCATAATTTACCAGCTTTCTCGTAGATCAATGGCGCAAGTTTACCTACTGCTACTACATTCCAGTTCTGAGTATTTTTCAATCTCAAACCCCTTCTCTTATACCACTTCTCCTTATATTTAAATATGTTTACCATTTATTTTCGTCTTCCTTCTTTTGTTTTACTCATGTTTTTCTTTCTTCATTTTCAGTGTTTTCACACCTCACATTGGTGGTTTTGCACAATGATTTATGGTTCCTAATCAAATCATGCTACGTGTAAGTTTCATTGTTGTTATTGTTTTAGGGAGTATATTCAGATTAGTGGGTTCATGGTAGCTATAGAGATATGATATGCTGAGTTACTGACTTCACATGAAGGTGGAAGACAAAGAGTTTGCAGATAGCAAATATGATTGTTGACGCCATGCATGTGTTACAGACAACTTGTATGTTGTAAGGTATATAGTTTGATCGTCTCCGTGCTACAGACAGATTATCTGTCCTTGCTACTGTATGCTTCATAGATTGAAAAGTTCACACTATCAATTGATCACTATGTCTTTTTAGTAGAACATATTCAGTATGTCCCAACCATTTGTTTACGTTTTATATTTATTGTGAAGAGTCTTTTAAATGAAGGTAAAACAATAATTGGGACGAAGCGGGTAAAAAATAAAATAACGATATTGGAATTGTCTCTTCTGGATACGTCTACGAAATTATTTTTCGACATTTGATCACATACATGATTAGTTCACTTTATTTATGTTGATTGTTGAGCACACTTTCTTGATAAAGCTGTAAGATGAAGATAAAAAAACGATATGGTTCTAAATGTTCAGACGATGATGTAATGTAAATAGTACTACGTTATGTTGCTTGATCTGCAGAAAAATGGGATCACACATTGTTGGATACGCACTTGATTTAGTTTATAATATATTAGTTGAAGTAAAGTTTCTTAGTTGCCAAATTGATTTGCTTTGGTCAAATCCGCACTTTTACATGTTTAAGCCTAACACAATTGTAATCTTATAGTGGTTAGATAGTTCGATTTTTGATTGTATGTATTATTCTCATATGGTTAGTTTTTGTGCATCATATTTGGCAGGTCGAGAAAACAGGTGTTTAAGAGCATTAAGGCGATATTTGGAGTTGTGCTAAGAAATTGTTCATGTTTGTTGAATTTTAATGGCGCTGCTTGGATCATGGAGAAAATGTGTAGCTTTTGCTAATGCATCCGAGTATAATATGCTTATTTATATGGTTTAAGTATTGAGGTTGATCTGTAAGGGTAGTTGTATGTCATTGGTTTTGTAATTAATTATTATCTTAATAAAAGACTTAAAATTTAAGAAAGAAAATAATTATTTTATGAAATTTTTTTTTTTTTTAAAAATTTAAATTGGGAAATGGCTACGGTTGTTAAAATAAAACCGTAGCCTTTTATCTACATAAGGCTACGGCTAAATCTTAACAGCCGTAGCCAAAAGTCACTTTTGACTTTTGGCTACGGTTCCTAACCGTAGCCATAAGCACTTGATCTAAGGCAACGCCTTGATTTACTACAGTTGAGAAGCCATAGCCAAAAGTCTTTTTTGGCCGTAGCCAAAAGTCTTTTTTGGCCGTAGCCAAAAGTCTTTTTTGGCCGTAGCCAAAAGTCTTTTTCGGCCGTTGATGCGTATATTTTATATAGACTTTCTAGTCCATCTATGCACGCATTTCTATGTCATTTAGGTGATATTATATCGCCATATGCCCCTATTTGGCTACTTTGTACTTTCATTACCATTTTGTAGGTACAAGCTGTGTAGTAGCGAAAACCGAGCCAAAACAGTCCACTTTGCATGCATTTAGGAGAATGGAAGGAACGGAACAGAAGCTCTTGCATGGGAAAGCGTGAAACCGCTCGCATTCAAGTCCAAAGCCATGTCCAACACTGCACGATAGGCCAAAAGACCTCGATCGATTATATATTTGGTCGATCGAGGAGAGTTAAAGAGAAAAGTTGCTCGATCGAGCTGTCCTGTGCTCGATCGAGTGGTTGCTGCTGAAATGTTGCTCAATCGAGTAGAATTGTTACTCGATCGAGTGATTTCCTCCAATAAAGTCCTCGATCGAGTGGTTATTTCCCTCGATCGAGTAGAATCTATCATGGGCCTTAAGTCCATAGCTTAATTAGGGTTTAAGAGTCGTGTTTTGCATTATATAAACTCTTATTCGTCGTCATTAGCATGATTCAGATTCAGAATCATTAGGATTCAGAACCATTAGGGTTCGGAATCATTAGCATCAATCTTTCATTAGTTTCTGAACTTTTAATCTTTGGTTTTCATTCGGGTTTATTCGACGTGGATTGTTCTTTACGCCGGATTGCTAAGATTGTAAACTTCTCTTTTCTCTCTTTATTCTTAATCCTTTCTTTTAGTCTTAATCATTGTTTACTCTTCCTAATAACTGCTGCGTTATTGTTCATGCTTGTTAATTGCGATTTTATTATGTCTATCGTAATATGTTTAATCGTCTTAGTTAGCATCGTTAATAACATGAGTAGCTAATTCTCTTGTATGTTTGGATGAGGGAAACTATAGTAGAGGCATGTTAGGAGAGATTATTTTAGTTAGTCGTGAGAATCAGTTTAAGCAATTTAATTGAGGTTTAGTCGAATGAGTGCACGCAGGAGACTAGGCTAGGTAGTTAACCCCGACCTGGATCGAGAGATTGGAAGGGAAGGCTTGCTTAGAATTGATAGGTGACTCCTAAGAGGACGAGAGTTAATTAGGAAAATCCCTAAGGCGGTTTGAGACCGAGAGGAGAAAACCATTGCTCTTCTCATTAATAAGATTGACTGACTTAGTTGACCCGTAGATGCCGATATTGCAGTGGACCGAATCCTAGCATATTTCTCTCTTATCTGATTTATTTCTTATTTATTTCTATCTTTTACTTCTCTTCCTTTAATCTTATTTAGCTTAGTTTAAAACAATTTCAAAACCCCCAGATTGTTAATTGCATATTTAGATTTCAGTTAATTAGTTTCCTCCCTGTGGAGATCGACCCTACTTCCGCTATCTTCTTAGTTAGTAGACTTAGGTTTTATTTTTGGTGTATAACGACCGCATCAGCCGTAGTCAAAAGCTATTTCTGTACTAGTGATGTCAAAACCGCCTTCTTGAATGAGATTCTAGAAGAGAAAGTGTACATGACACAACCTGAAGGTTTTGTGGATAACTCCGACCCTAAGAAGGTGTGCAAACTTAAGAGATCTATTTATGGTCTTAAGCAAGCATCGACGAGTTGGAATCATCGCTTCGATCATGGTATTAAACAAAGTAGTTTCAGTCGAAGTGTCGAGGAGCCATGTTTATACATGAAGTTTAGTGGAAGCAAAGTTACTTTCCTTATTTTGTATGTGCATCACATACTTCTCATTGGGAATGTTCCAAATGAAGGATTTAGGAGAGGCACAACGCATTTTGGGTATCCGGATCTATAGAGATAGATCCAAGAGGATACTAGCATTAAGTCAAGAAGCTTATATAGATAATATTCTTGATCGTTTCAAAATGAAAGACTCTAAGAGAGGCTTTCTTCCAATGGGTCTTGGAATCACTCTGAGTAAACCGCAGAGTCCTACCGTCACCGAGGATATTAAACGCATGAAGTTGAGCCCTTATGCTTTCGCAGTTGGATCAATCATGTATGCTATGATGTGTACTCGCCCCGACGTCGCATATGCTTTGAGCATGACGAGTCGTTATCAAGCCAATCCAGGTGAGAGTCACTGAATAGTCGTCAAGAACATCCTTAAGTACTTACGAAGCACTAAAGATTCGTTCGTGGCGTTTGGAGGAAAAACTGAGTTTTGTGTAAAGGGTTACACGGATGCTAGTTTCCAAACTGATAAGGATGATTTAAAATCCCGATCCAGCTATGTCTTTGTGTTGAATGGAGGAGCTGTTTGCTAGAAGAGCTTCAACCAAAGCGTGACTGCGGTTTCTACAGCAGAAGTTGAGTACCTCGCAGCATCAGAGGCTACAAAGGAAACTGTGTGGGTTCGACAATTCAAGGACGGTCTACGAGTTGTCCCCACTGTTGCGGATCCATGCACGATGTATTGTGATAACAGTGGGACTATCTTTCAAGCAAAGGAACCCAAGTCTAGTAACAAATCTGGACATGTACTTAGGAAATACCATGTAATTAGAGCTTACGTGGAGAGGAATGAAATCGATGTATCTAAGGTTGGGACAGACGATAACATCGCTGATCCTCTAACAAGCCTCTTTCAAAGGCTAAGCATGATGGTCATGTCGTCGCATAGGGATTAAGAGGAGTACCTTAATTCCTCTAGATTATATGATATGTAATAGTTGAATATTGTATCAATGTTTACATATATGATAATTGCATTCATTGTTCGAGTTTTATATAAGCTTTTATTTTAGTTTGACTAAATATCAATACTTTGTTTTATCTGAATTGGTTTTATGACAAGTTGAACACAATTCAAGTGAACAAGATGAACTTAGTAATATTTTCCCTAGTCTCTCATATGAGGTGACGTCTAGTAGTGACTAGATTGTAAGTCGACCGATGGCTAGTTCAGTGCCATAGGGTCATGGAGATGACTGGTCGTTTACATAAGCAGACTGTATGACACTCTCTCGGGCAGTGACCTTTATAGAATCCCTTATCAAATTGCTGAAGCCTGGTCGTGGCAGGGATGTTCTATATTATTCCTATGAGTCGATTCTTTAGTCTGGCGACCATTTACCTGAGTCGGTGTAATTTCTGATTGACCATGGTTTTTGTCGTAGGTCGTGTCGTGAAAGGAGGCCGATGGGCATCTTTTGGGTCATGGTGATCTGCATTATACAGTGTAAGTTGGGTCAACATGAATTGTCCACCCACATTGGGTATTAATATTTTCGGGCCAGTCGAGGAGTAGTGATTGGAAATGGGTGGCCACGCTCGGAAGAGATATATGGTAGATTTTCCGGTCAGACAGTTACTCTCCCAGATCAAGAAAACCTCTCTATTTATAAATTTCAATCGCAAGTGCGACCTGAAAGACACCTTGCGATGAGTGGGAGGATTTGACATAAAAGGGACAAGAGAATCGGTAGCACACAACCTTTTGAGACAAGTGGAGGATTTTGTTGGAGGAGGAATCCTCCACAATAGTGTTGCTACTTGCACAACTTGTATCGGAGAAGTGGGAGATTGTTGGAGTAAGTGTCCTTCACAGTAGTGCATTTATATAATAAATCTCATTTGACTAGTATATTGATAATCCACGTCAGTTGGTTAACGTAAATCAATAACGGTCAGCTGACTAGAGTTAGACTTTATTGTCATATTACGGCGCTGATCAACTGACCCCTTTCGGTCACACCTATAGGATGAGACCCAAATAGAAAACTAATTATTTGTATACGATACAGTTTAATTAGTCCTTTACATATATTTGATATATGTTTGGTTACGAGAGTTGTTTTTTGGAAATTGAGTTAGAAACTCATTCCGTTTAAGTTTATTAGTCAATTATGCGATAACTGACTGAATAAATTTTACGTCTTGTTTTAATCCGATTAAATAAGATTTAATATAGTGATTAATCGTTAATACATTAAATTAGTTGGGGTTATGTATATATTTTTAGGTAGAGATAATTAGTTAATTTATTTACAAGGAGTTGTAAAATAATTAACTGAGTATTTTGGGACTCATTATATATTGATATAATGGTAAAATATCACTTAAAAGTTAAGTGTCTAATATTTATTAATTTCAGTCATATAATTTTATATGATCAAATTAACACTTAATTATATTAATTAATTAAGTATATTTATGGGACAAATATCAAAAATCAAAATGGATCACATTTTATCATGTTGGCCGAAATATGTAGTGGAAAACACAATAATGGTTGTTGTTTTATTTATACACACTACAACACATGTTTATGACTTATGAACATGTTCATGTATAATCCTACTGACTACCTATTTGCATGTGAATAAAATAAGAAGAAAAATCACCTCTTTTGGTGATGCATGGCCGGCCAAGTGCTCATAAAAGAGCACTATGGTTGTTCATTTTTTGATACTCTTACTCATTCACTTGTTTTTAGCTTATCTCTCTACACAACCTCTCTCTAAACTCCCTCAAACTACTATTCCTATTACTAGAGTAATAATAAAACTTATATTAGTTTCTTCTTATTACTATATTTTCTAGTCTAAATTTATAGTGATAGTTTGGGTTTAATCTTGGGTGCTTCTTGGAAGGAGACTTTCTATGTTGGAAGTTTATACAAGGAGGATCATCCTTTTGGGTTTAGCTCAAGAACAATAAGAAAGAGAGTTTCTTATTGTGCCCGTTTATATCGAAATTTCTCAAAGTAGGGAAATTTCATCTTATCTTTATTCATGCCTTTTATTTACTCATGCATGTTACATAGATCAAAGTATTAACCAAATTAATTTTTAATTTTTTAATCTAATTAGAGGAGTCTAATTACGATCTATGGACTTTCACTATCAATACACCATCAAATACCAATAGATTTCACACAAGCCACTGCCTAGAGTACTTCCAAAGCCATAAATGATTCCACCAAACTTCCACAATATTCTCTTCGATTACTAACCACTAATTGCCAACAAACGATTATTCGCCAATAAATATCATACTCTTTTATCAGAAAATCATTCATCTTCTCATTCAAAACAACTACCACCTTCCCTTCTTATTCCTTATCGAACTATGCCCTTTACATCTCTAATATTTACCCCAAAATATGATCCTCCAAATATTCCTCTTCCACTTGTCTCTTTCCAACTCAGAATTCCCAATACAAATAATTTCATGAATTCATAAATATCATTCAATTAACACTATTCTATTGCTTCAATTACGCCTTTGCTTTACCAATTCGCTATTTATAATTCTTCCAATTCACGCCAATTACAATTACTCATTATCCCAAAGATTCACTCTCACTTGCTAGTTCCCAATAATGCGACTACCTTCTTATTACCTCAAGATTCCAAACTGAACAACACATCGCTACTCCCTTCTAATCATACGCCATAATAATTTCTTTATCACAACATTTTCCTTAATTTGCTACTAATAAGCTCATACAATTAACAAAACTCATCACATTTTTTTAATCATCTATTCTTAGCATACCTCAAAACCATTCTTACCTCATATCATACTTCCCAAAGTATTTCATCGCCACAATCTTCTCTTAATCACCCGAATGTCTAGCAAAGCAATTACATCCAAGTCTCATTTACACATCAAGCGAACTAATCTCTCTAGGTACCATCATCATTACATTCTCCTATATCGCTCCTCACCTCAGATTTCCCCCAATCTACTAATACATTCTTATTTTCCTCAATATATTCTTCCTATTCCCATTATAACCATTCACATCTCTCTTCTAAATACTCATTTCATACATCACCATTCTCGCATCATCATTTGATCATGTAAACACACACGCTTATATATATTGCTCAACGCACAACATTATTACCCATCTCATATCATAAAATCGATTCCCCCCCTCTCTCTTACAAGGGTCAACCATATATCCGTCCTAGCCATATATAACAAACATTTCTCACTTAACACCTTGAATGTAGCCCCATACATATAATGCCTCCACAGCTTTAGCGTAAACACAACATCTCCCAGCTCCAGGTCATGAGTTGGGCAATTCTCTTCATAAGATTTCAGTTGTCGCGAAGCATACGCGATTTACTATTTCGCATTAATAAACACTCCAACCTATTCTTGGAGGCATTAGTATAAACCTCAAAGTTTTCATTTCCTTCAGGTAATGTTAGAACATGAGTTGTATTCAAACACTCTTTTAGTTTTAGAAATGCCGTTTCAAAGCTCTCATCCCATCTATAGCGATTGTTCTTCCTCATAAGTGCGGTCTAGTGCTTAGCTATCTTGAAGAAATCTTTTCCAAACCTCCTGTAATAGCTAGCCAAACCAAGAAAACGTCTCACCTCGACAACATTTTTTTGTGATTTCCATTTAGACACGACCTCGTTTTCGCTTGGATCAACAAATAAACCCTCCTTGGACACACATGCCCCATAAATGCCACATTGCATACCCAAAACTCACTTCTGTGGATCTTAGCATATAATTGATTATCCGTTAGCGTTTGTAACATAATTCTCAAATGTTCCTCATGCACTTCTCTGGTCTTTGAATATACCAGGATGTTGTCGTTAAAGACAACCATTCGATCCAAATAGAGACTATATATGTAACACCCTCAAATTTGCGGAAAGAAAAAAAATAATTTAAATAAATAAAAGATGAGAATATGTTTCTAATAGGTTCACTTTAGTGAAAATCGGTACATTTTAAAACCGGAACCTACTATTAAATATATTCATCATAAGAAGGTGTCTTAAATAAAAGGTTCATAACAAATACGGAAATAATATTATACAATAAAAAGTATCTGAAACGGGAGACAAGTTTCCCGTATAAATACGAAATAAAAGAGTGTATAATAATATACAATCCTAAAGAACCGAATATAGGTCCAAGGTAAATACTTCGCTCGCTAGCTCGTCAATGTACCCAAGTATGCATCACAAACCTGCCAACCGCATTAAATATAAACACGGAAGCCACAGTCAGTGGGGAGTAACTCCGAGTTCTCCCAGCCACGAAATGTCGAGTTTAATTAAACATGAATAACATAAAAGCAATGTATATGGAAAATACAAAACCTTAACAAATAGGATATGCTTTTCATGTTATGAACAAATAACTAACATATAACCTAGCATATGAAAGCTATCATGTGAAACTGTTATTAATCTATAATACGAGGTAGGGAAGCTGGTATGCTAGCTCAGAGGTTACCGTTAACATGGCCATGATACACTCAAACCCTAATCAAACATAATATCATGTGAATCAGTTAACACCCAGTAATCCAAACTCTATCAACCTTAGCCGGCTTGCATCTCACCTTCTAAGATTCATAGAATCATACAAACATGAAAGACCAATACGTCTAGAAACAGGCATAAGTTCTTAGGACCGTCAATAGTCGACTTCTGTAACTCGAGTCTATACCACAAGGTAGGAAAACATCCTAGCCCTAGACTGATCAGACCTAGCGACAACAGCTAACCCATTCCCTGTCTCATTACATAACCGTACATGAGAAACTCTACTAGGCGACCCCCTAAGCAGAGATGGCTAGTACTTAAGCTGGCTCCATTCCCAAAGTGGAAAATTAGGCAGCCATGGCCCCGGCTTGGTATCAAAAGGCCCAAGCCAGTGACACAAAAGCTATCAAGCAGTGAACATATACTCGTTAATGATAGTAAGGCCTATCAATGTCATGGTCCAAGATACTCATTTAGAATTAGAATGGTCAAGACGCCATATACTCATAATTCTCTATGGGTACTTAGTCAACACGACACCAACCATATAATAAACAGTCACGGGAAAAACTTCCTATCATGTGACTAATTGCATATAAATCCTATTCAAAATATCATATCGCCTCATATCTACTAAGGCTCGTTCATTCATTCATTAAATCAAACCTTACCTGAAGACAAATCCCCGACCCGAGTCCCGCGACGGGTCATCAGTCAAAACGGGGCTGACTAGATCTTAGTTTGACCAAACCCGTTTGGTCAAACCGGCTAGAAACAGAGTCTTTACCAATTAGACTTGAACATAAAATCATCTTATTCATTACATGTTATTTTATTAAAACTTCTAACATGTGAATTATTAAATCTAAATAAAACCCCGCTTGGCTTAAAGGATATCGAATTAAACTACGATCTCGTATTATCATTTCTAACATGTGAGAAATAATAATTTTATGAAAAACCTTTTAATTAAATATTTTACTTATTATCATTTCTCACTTGCTAAATATTACAAAACACGATAAAATAACAATAACTCAAAAACCGTCACAAGTCCAAAGAGGGAACTCATGGGCTGATTTGGGCCGGACCTAACACGGGCCTGGACTGGGCCCACGGCCTGGTTTGGGCCTGTTTTGGGTCGACATTTTTAAAACCGTTTCTTAATATTTCCCGCATGCTTAACATATTTAAAACCCGTCAAAACGACAACAAAACAATCAAGTATCGACACAAACCCAAAGGACGATTCCCGGACCATTCCAGACCGGCCTGGACCGGGCCTGAACCGGCCTGAACCGGCCTGGTTTGGGCTGGTTTGGGCTGGTTTTTCCAGCCACCCAATTCGGCCACCACCAACCACCATACCAATTTATTTCTAACATGATTCTAATTAACAACAACCAATTTAACCATCATTCATACAAAAATCATGATTATGAACCATCATCCAAATTTATCAAGAACACTAAACATATCAAAAATTCATACAACATAATAAAAATAACAACTTATCATGTTACCAATTAAAAACCGTAAATCATAATAACATGAACTAAAACAAAAGATTTGTGACATTTATTCGTCTAGTAAATCGGAATTGTTACCTTAGCTAGCAAAATCAAGTAGCACCAAAATAAGAAGTAAAGAAAAAACCCGTCTACTAATCTTCTCCTAATATATACGAGTCACCAAACTCGTCTTCAAAATCTTCCCCTATAAGAAATGACAAGAATAATATTGTTAGTATTAAAACTTGATTTTCCATAATAAAAGTGTTGAAAACGATTTTGTCGGAATTGAAAATAAACCGTACTTGAAGATGGAGAGCGAAGAGGAGATTCTAGAAATATAAGTTAGGACGGATTGGAATAAGAAATGAAGGTTTTATGATGATTTTGCTCAAGAACGACGAAGAGCAAGATGGAAGAACGACGAAGAACGATGAAGAACGATTAAAGAAAGTATTAATTAGATCTTAAGTTGATTTATTGTAAAATGAAAAGGTAGTTAGTGAGTAAGAGTGGAGAGTAGCCGTGTAGTTATAGAAGAATTTATGAGTCGGGTTTTGAAATTGTTGTTACGGAATTGACTCGGGTTTAATAATTATATTACTGTAATTGATTAGATATAATTAGATATTAAGTTAATTAAACCAAATATCTAGATATTATGTTATTGTAATGAAAAGAAAGGAAAATATCTAGTCCTATTAGAGGAGGGAGAGCCGTGTGATTTGGGTAGTAATCGGGTCTGTTTTGTAAACGATTTGCGTAATTTAAGTTAACGGATCGATAAAGTTATAAATATCTAAGATATTATTATTAGTCTAATCAAAAGAATGAAAATATCCAAAGTGAGTGGAAAAAGATGACATGGGGCGTGTGACTCATGCCAAAGTCGAGTTTCGGGTTTGTTTCGGGATTTAAGATGACTCGGGAATAGTTAAATGATGTTCGGGTTTAAACCGTAAAACCTTGTCTTAAATTCCGAATAAATTCAAAATAATTATATTAAATTATCATAAATTCAAATAAATCTTAATAAAAATAAAATAAATTTATTATTTTTTTTAAATAAAATTTTGGTCTTTCAAATTACAAGGCGAGTCGGAAAAAGTCAACGAAAGTCAAAGTTGACTTAAAAACGGGATTCTCATGGAATCTCTCAAAAATTCCAAATACGAACTCGGAAATTCCAAATTCGACTGGAAACAATAAATTCCACTTTAAAATTTAAATAGGCTGAAAAGTATCCGTAAAAATATTTTCCCTAGAAAATAGGGTACTTTTCGGGTTGGTACATACTCCCCACTGACTGTGGCGTTCATGTTTTTCATGGATGAACAGGTTGCTTGCATGGATGGCTTTTTGCGTATACTATTTTGGGTTCGGGTGTGAGCTAGCGAGTGTTGTCCCTGGATTGAAACACCTCTAGACGATTTTAGCTAGTTTGCTAAACACTTTGACATTGTTAACCTTTTGAGAGACTACGTCTCTTATCTTATAGTATTTTGTATTCGGTTTGTAATTTGACACTCCTCGTATACTTATCTTGCATGTATATAGGTTTTTAAAATACCGTATTTCCGCTTATTATATCACATGCTTGTATGTTTTATTTCCGCATTCGCGAGGGTTGTCACATATTTCACGCCAAAATTATTACGTAACATCCATAAAACATCAGCCACTTCTCAGCCGGTCAGCTGACCGGCGGCCGGTCGGCTGGCTGGGACCAAATGTACACGAAATTCATCAAACTTCACTAAGAATCATCCATAATCATCAACACATATCAACTATCATCAACTAACATTAACAATTATCAACAAACAATAACCATTATCAACAAACACAATTCCTAGGACTAATCATCCTATTCTAAATACGATTACTAACATAGAAAACACATTAAAACACGTAATGATATCGAGTAACCCTTCACCGTTACCTTTTTGCGTCTTCAATCCTCGTCGAGGTCCTCCTCTACTAAGTATTAGTCTTTGTCGAGGTCTTGGAGGTCACCACCTACAATTAGACAACAAAAGATGAATATAATTCACCTTTGAGAAAGACGGATAAAATGAAACGTGAGAAAGACGGTAATTTTATTACCAATTAAGATAGAGGACGATGAGAGGGAAAGATTGAGACGGAAATTAGCGGATTTGAACAAGGAACGAAGGAGTAGCGATGATCTTAAGCTTGATCAAGAATGGAGCTTAGGTTTTGGTGGTTACTTGGTGAGGAAGAAGGAGTAAGTGGAAAATGAGGGAGTTAGGGTTTTGAGGGAGTATAAGGGAGTAAGTGGAAAAACATGGAAAAAAGCCCATAAACGCCTTAAGACGTAACTCACTCGGAATTTCGAGTAAAGTCCGAAAACGAACTCGGGTTTCTA
The DNA here is from genome assembly GCA_022085475.1 of Heliosperma pusillum. Taxonomy (NCBI): domain Eukaryota; kingdom Viridiplantae; phylum Streptophyta; class Magnoliopsida; order Caryophyllales; family Caryophyllaceae; genus Heliosperma; species Heliosperma pusillum. The sequence goes on along the minus strand of JAIUZE010007145.1, from coordinate 6,319 downwards.
AAGTAGACACGGAAATTAAATTCTAGACTAAAACTAAATTTCGCTGAAAAGTATCCGTATAATATTTTTAATATAAAAAATAGGGTACATTTGCGGGTGTTACATCTAATCTTAAAAACACTTGACCGAGTTTTGCCATACTCGATCGAGTATTTTGGACTCACGACTCGATCGAGTTTTGACATACTCGATCGAGTACGTGTTCCTTAGAAACTCGAAGGTTCTCTTCTAGGTAGCACGTCCCGTGTCGGACACCGTGTCGGACACATGGACACAAGGACACCTATAAATAAGCAATGAGAGGTTTAAAGATTAAAATAGATTGATTACAAGATGACTTTGGGCGAGAAATGAAATAAATTATAGTCAAAGTCAAAATTTACCTTCAATTATTTACATTTGATTTCAAATACTAATACAAAAATAAAATCGTACATTATTTATAACTATAAAACATATATTTTATTAAATTTAAATGCAGTGTCCCGTGTCCTAAATTTCGCGAGATGCCGTATCACGTGTCCGTCTCGTGTCCGTGCCTATCGATTCCGCGGTGTTTCCTTACCATCCGATTGTTCCACAAATGCATCCAATCTGCATTAAAAACACCAAAAGGCGGAAATATCGACATTCTAGCAATAGTGGCATTTAATCATGTAATTGAGCAAAAATACTGTCACTAAAGTGACCAAGGGGAGGCAAAAACACGTATATAATTATGACTCATCAACGGGCATCAGAACTAGTTATAGATTTATAGAACAATTGAGACAAATGGAATATAAATTATAACTAATTATTTGGTACTTAACGGATGAGACTGCCTTTTTTTCCCTAACCCCTCCCATTTAGGGACGTCAGTTCCACCCGCACCATGTGGATATATATATTTTTTAAGTTAAATGGTTGGGAGGTCCATTCTTATTAGAATTTAGGATGGGATATAAATATGAGTGAATTTAAGAGGGGATATGAATGTTTGTCTGTCACTTCTTAACCACTTCACAGATACGCTAAATCTATATTTATAATTAATTTTTAATAAATATGGTATCAAAATCAAAGTTACAAAAACTATATGATTACTAAAGAAAATCTTTTTTAGTCTTCCATGTTGCTTTCAGTATTCAATAGACAAATAGACGTAATTGTATTGTAAAGATTTGTCATGAAATTTTATAATTTGGTGATATAAGTATTCAATTTTAAAGTAATATCTATTTGTACTCATATATTATGCATGGGGGGTTTGATTTGTAAATTTATATAAAAATTGGTCATTTTGATCTTTGAAACTCTATTGCCTCAAAAATTTGTGAAACTAAATTACTAATTAGTACAGTATTTTTAGATCAAATCACGACTTTAGGTCACACAACAGATAAAGTTCATTACTTTCACCACTCTTAGATCAATTTATATTACACAAGGGTAAATCAAAAGGTGAGGGTTAAATGCCTTATTGCCTAAAAAAAGTTGTCAGAGCTAAAATGAAAATCTTTCGATGATACAAATAAATAAACATAGTAGTCTTGCTTATGAGGAATACTCCGTCTGGAGTTGTAAAACTTGTCCTTTCTTTGGTACAAAAGACGGGCTAAGCCACGATAAGATAACTAGCAAGAAATAAAGCGCAGAGTAGCTACTCCAAGGATATCTTCACGAAAAATATGATGGAGGTCTATCGGAGTAGAATCGAGGAACGTCGTTTCCAACGGAGCTGACTGTGACAACCCTCGCGATAGCGGAAAAACATAACAAGCATGCAATTTATATAGCGGAAAATACGATATTTTTGAAACTTTTTACATGCCAAAAGAAGAGTACGAGGAATGTCAAATAAATACAAACTGAAGGATAACATACTACAAAGAGACGTAGTCTCTCAAAACGTTATCAAACATAAACGTTGTTTAGTAAACTAGCTAAGAACGTCTATTGGTGAATCGTCAAGTCCAACGCTCGCTAGCTCACACCCGAACCCAAAAACAAGCAAAGATCCAGCCAAGCAACCTGTTCATTCATGAAACATGAACGCCACAGTCAGTGGGGAGTAACTCCGGGTTCTCCCAGCCATATCACAAATAACATACTTAAACGATAATAAACATGTAGAAGCATACTTATATATATATATATATGTGTGTGTGTGTGTGTGTGTGTGTGTGTGTGTGAATTACGAGAAGTATAAATAAGCATTTCAATATATTAAGATATAGGCGCGTGAAGTACAAAACTGTAAGCATCAGATTATAGACAAACTTGGGGAAGACACCCTTAGGCAACTATATACTCACTAGGGCTTACATCTCACCGTTAGTGGCATATACTTGATAAGATAGAGACTCGACATATAAACCACGCCTAGTCATCCAACGGTCACAAATAATCAGCATATAAACATCCATCCAAACATACGAATATGGTAACATAATCTCTCACGGTTAATGACACGCACTAGCACCATGTACATAGCAAGTATGATCAAAACATGTCCACAGGATGAACATTCCCTGAACCATACACGATAAACGTTTCGTATATGAAAGACACATTTCCTCCCGGTAGGACGACGACAATAATACGGTCCTAGTCTAAACCTGGCCAGACTCTCGGAATAAACATGTTCCGATTCGACATGCGATACACATTTCGCATCCAAGACTCGTACAGAATGTGACAACCCTCGCGAATGCGGAAATAAAACATACAAGCATGTGATATAATAAGCGGAAATACGGTATTTTAAAAAAAACCTTTATACATGCAAGATAAGTATACGAGGAGTGTCAACTTACAAACCGAATACAAAATACTATAAGATAAGAGACGTAGTCTCTCAAAAGGTTAACAATGTCAAAGTGATTAGAAAACTAGCTAATTAACGACTAGAGGTGAATCTTCCAGGGACAACGCCCGCTAGCTCACACCCGAACCCAAAATAGCATAAGCAAAAAGCCATCCAAATCAAGCAACCTGTTCATCCATGAAAAAACATGAACGCCACAGTCAGTGGGGAGTAACTCCGGGTTCTCCCAGCCATATCACATTAAACGTACATAATAGGAAATACAAAAGTAGAAGCATGCATATATAGATATACATGTGAAATACGATAAGGATAGATAGGCAATTCAATATATAATGATAAGAGCATATGGAATACAAATCCGAATCCATCATGTTATACAAAGACTCGGGGAAGACACTCTTAGGCAACTGAATACGCTCACTAGGGCTTGCATCTCACCGTTAGCGGTATAAGTTTGATAAGATTGAGACTCGACAAACAAACCATGCCAAGTCATGCAATGATCATGAATAATCAATCATGTAATCACGCATCCAAATATAACGACACAAAGACGACATCTCTCACGGTAAATGAAACGCACTAGCACCGTGTACATAGCAAGTATGATTAACAGGCATCCACGAGATAAGCATTTCCCTGAACGCATACACGATGACATTTCGTATATGTAGACTAATGTCCTCCTGGTAGCACGACGATAATAATACGGTCCTAGTCTAAACCTGGCCAGACTCTCGGAATAAACCATTTTCCGATTCGAACATGCGATAACATTTCGCATCCAAGACTCGGTCAATCATAGACGCCGAGTACCCCAAATTCGGTAGAAAAATTCACAAAGAGGCGGAAAAGAGCACAAGCCTCATAACAAGCGGTACGCTACATGCAAATAACACCACCTCGCAAGTACACAACATTTGACGGCCGGGTCGATCAACGCAATGCGTTCTCCTCCCAACAACGTCGTCGTATGCCCACTAACACATGCAATTAAGCAGTCGGATACCTCCCCGTTCCGACATTCCAGCCTTACGAACGTGGAGGTAGCCAAGGGAATGAGAGTAAAAAGCGCATAACAAAATAGTGCTCAAACCGTATCATTTGTAAAAACCGACTCAAAGTGGAACATACCAAAAACCGTCACAAAACATGTGATACAAGCGAATGAAATATCAAATATTCAAAACATTAATATTATAAGTCACTACGTAAATTTATACGATAGATGAACGATCGGAATTATTATAAATGAAAACCGTAAACAAAATTTACAAATAACATCCAGCAGGAGCCAGTCGGTCAGGTGGACCGGCTGCCGGCCAACCGGCTGACGCCTTTAGTGATATGAAAACCAACCTGAAATTTCAGAGTGTCCCAGCCGGTCAATGGGACCGGCTGCCGGTTACCCGGCTGGGACCAAAGGGTCATGAGAAAACAAAGGAGGAAAAGAGGGGTGTCTCAGCCGGTGGTCTGACCGGCTGCCGGTCGACCGGCTGAGACAAACTTCTTACTTCAAAAATCACGTAACATGCAATAAATACAGCCACTGCCCCAGCCGGTGGTCTGACCGGCTGCCGGTCGACCGGCTGGGGTCCATAGTACACGAAATCAACAACTTTCATACATGTTCAACATTCAATCATCATCAACCATTATCATAATTCATCCATTCTCATATAATTTCACAACAAACAATATCCATCATCAATAATACAATCCCTAAGCATACTAACCATAATCTAAATACTATTATTAGCCTAGAAATCACATAAAACACGTAAATGATATCGAGTAACCTTTCGCCGTTACCTTATTGCGTCTTCACTCCTCGTCAAGGTCCTCTTCGATTAGGAAATAGTCTTTGTCAGGATCTTGAAGGTCACCACCTACAAAATATTTAATAAAAGAAGAATTTACTTCACCTTGAGAAAGACGGAAAGTTTGAAAAGCGAGAAAGACGGTAATTTTATTACCAATACGGATAGAGGAAACTAAGAGGGGAAGAATAAGACGAACTTACGTGAATTTGAGCAAGAAACGAATGAGATATGACGATTCAAAGATTGGATCAAAATGGAGGCAAGGGTTTTGGGATTTCTTAAGGAAGAAGAAATGTTGAATTGAGTTGTGTGAATGTAAATAGGTTAAGAGGTAGTATGAGGGAGTATGAGGGAAAAAGTCAATAAAAGTCAAAGTCGACCTAAGACGGGATTCGCTTGAAATCTCGCGGAAAATCCAAATATAAAATCGGAAATTCTAAATTCGACACGGAAAATTAAATTCTAAATTAAAACTAAATTCGCTGAAAAGTATCCGTAAAATATTTTTACAAGAAAAATAGGGTACATTTGCGGGTGTTACAATCACCCTACCTTTTAAAAAGTTTCGCCCTCGAAACTTGAGGGCAAGAAAGATACCTTACTCGAATAGACTCGGATATTTACTACGCATAGAAGCTTCCGTTTCCCAAGTCTCTTCTTCGACATTAGCACATCTCCACAAAATTTTCACCAAAGGAACCACCTTACTTCTCAACTTCTTATCCTTGCTATCTAGGATGCGGATCGGCTTCTCTTCAAAGGATAGATTCGGTTCAAGCTCGGGCATTTCAACTTGAAATACATGGCTTGGATCACTAACATACTTTCTCAATTGAGAAACATGGAATACATTATGAACCTTAGCCAAATTCGGGGGCAAATCCAACTTATAAGCAACGGCACCAATCCTTTTCACAATATCAAAGGGTCCAATGTATTTCGGGCTCAATTTACCCTTAACACCAAACCGTTTAACACCCTTCATTGGAGAAACTTTCAAGAACACTTTATCTCCAACCTCAAATTCTAGCGGCCTTCTTCCGATATCGGCATAAGACTTTTGACGGTCTTGAGCGGCTTTCGTTTATATCACGAATGACCTTCTCATTATCTACAGTCTCAACAAGAACATCGGGGCCTAAGTCACGAACATCACTCAATTGATTCCAACATATAGGACTCCGACATTTTCTTCCATAAAGAGCTTCATAAGGAGCCATCTTGATCGATGCATGATAACTGTTGTTGTAAGAAAACTCAACCAACAGTAGACTCTTTTCCCAACTAGACTGGAAGTCAAGTGCACAAGCCCTAAGCAAGTCTTCTAAAGTCTGAATAGTCCTCTCAGTCTGACCATCGGTAGCGGCATGAAATGCGGTACTCATCAACAATTTACTACCCATGGCTTCTTCCAAAGCTTTCCAAAATCTCGAACAAAACCTCGGATCTCGGTCGGATATAATCTCCTTAGGAACACCATGGTATCTAACAATCTCATCAACATAAGCTTTCGCTAAACGGTCTAAGCTCCAAGTTGCTTTGATCGGAATAAATCTAGCACACTTGGTCAAACGATCAACAACAACCCAAACGGCATCTTTACCTCCAACGGTCCTCGGCAAAGCCATAACAAAATCCATAGAAATAGATTCCCACTTCCATAGTGGAATATCCAACGGTTGTA